>JAWQRK010000011.1:0-12830 GCA_033557545.1 Amphistomus primonactus
CTAACGTCACGCTAGCGCAGTTGCAAAATCAAATTTAGGTGCCCAAAGCTTCACACGTTTTACACTCACAGTAATTTCGTTAACCAACTATGATTTTACCGCCGTACGCACTGCTACACAATGACAGTAGGTCATTGATCTAAGAAAAAAAACTCAGTAAAATTTCAAAAAGCTTCAGTTTGCTCGGAATGGAATTTATTCTGACAAATGAATGACTGTGAATGTTGTTAAACATATTGTAAATGTTCTTATTCCGGACGTCTTAAGACTAGGTTGATAGTAGATGAACTTTTGAAGGAACATATAATTTTATTGTGGGCTAAGCTGCAAAGTTATTGCATATTTTAATCTTTGCCATCTTTAATCGAAGCGATTTAATTTTCTCTTAACAGAGTGGTTGTTGCACACGTTTCGTTTTTATTGAAAATAAATTAGCTTCATAAACCGGTTAGCAGTTGTTCATTAATAATTGAAAATACGATGTCAGCATTGTTAGGGAATGCGAATTACAGATAAAACAAGTTTAATATTTAAAATTTCCTAAAAAAAAAACTAAAGAAAATCATGTGATCTTGAATCTGTGGGGGAAAACCGACGAATTCTGATTAATTACTTCAACCTATTGTATTCTTGGCTACCAGAGACTGTAGACAGAGATGGGTCGACACAGGGAAAATGCGTATCACGTTGTGAGAAATGCAATTTTCGTCATCGATAATGTCCGTCTCAGAGATGCATCCCCGTTTCTGCACCTGACGCTTTCTTTATTTTGTCTGCATTTCCAAGGGCAGGCAAAGAAACGTGTTTCGCAGTGTAAGCTCTTACGTAAAATTCACCCCCTCCG
The DNA here is from genome assembly GCA_033557545.1 of Amphistomus primonactus. Taxonomy (NCBI): domain Eukaryota; kingdom Metazoa; phylum Arthropoda; class Insecta; order Coleoptera; family Scarabaeidae; genus Amphistomus; species Amphistomus primonactus. The sequence goes on from JAWQRK010000011.1 coordinate 845, forward strand.
TACTTGCCTCATTCCCATTCCAATATCTATATTTTTTCCCCTTCTGATACGGTCACGTAGGACATACGCTGTATGTGCGATTTTAAAACGCAACACCTGCTTTTCGAATATTCTAAATTCCTTGTTTATCCTCGCAGCACAGTAAATAGGTTGTCCTCGTGGTCTGAATGAAATCACATCCCCCATTACACAATTAATGCAGGATTCGATTCGAATTTCGGCCAATCAGATACGCCTTGTGTATGTGAATGCTGAATATAAGCCAATTTCCGTTCTTGTTTTCACAATAACAACCCTAGAGTTTGCCCAGTCCCTTTTTTTTCTAGTTAAAAATGTTTATCAAACTCCGGTTAGGGTCGTTAGGTCACACGTTCATTAGCTCGACTCGATTTTTCTACATTGACAGCTTCGAGCATGATTAATAATAAGAGGGTGAAAAAAAAGAGACCTAAAACAAGTGATTAGCGTCAGCGATCGTCTACTGTTCCCACTCCCCCACTTGTGTCCACTTCAATTTCTTCGCATCCACTTGAGTTAGATTCCAAGAACCACCCTCGACAGGTTTATTAAATTACGGTTTAATTCGAATGCGAGCTTCCACTTTCGTTTTGTGTCACAAACCACCGGTTGCTTTTGGGGGAGTTTAGGGGTGGGTGGTATCGATCTTGAGCAAACCTGTTGCGAAACGTGTGCAACAACCACTCTGTTAAGAGAAAATTAAATCGCTGCGATTAAAGATGGCAAAGATTAAAATATGCAATAACTTTTCACCTAGAGCCCACAATAAAATTCTATGTTCCTTCAAAAGTTCATCTACTATCAATCTAGTCTTAAGACGTGCGGAATAAGAACATTTACAATATGTTTAACAACATTCATTTGTCAGAATAAATTCCATTCTGAGCAAACTGAAGCTTTTTGAAATTTTACTGAGTTTTTTTTCTTAGATCAATGACCTACTGTCATTGTGTAGCAGTGCGTACGGTGGTAAAATCATAGTTGGTTAACGAAATTACTGTGAGTGTAAAACGTGTGAAGCTTTGGGCACCAAAATTTGATTTTGCAACTGCGCTAGCGTGACGTTAGCAGTGACACGTTTCTGCGAACCCATTTATGCTGTACTGCCACCGGGTTTACAGTAGCTATACAATAGGGCAACCTTGGATGTGTATTTATGGTCATTTATTATTATTTTATGAAATTTCTTGCACTATTTATTTTTTGTTTAATGTACGACGAATATTATCATAATTATGACACTTAGCTCGTATCATTACACTTTCTTAATCATCGTAATAGTCGGTTGCACGGGACGTAAGCTTTCCTTCCCAATGTGGTGAACGAGCGTCCGAGTTGCTCTCGTCTTTTTTTACGGCGCGTTTTTCGGTGCCATCCTGGTCGTCCGTCTTGTTTATCTCCCCGGGTCATTATTTATTTTAATGTCCGTTTGTTTGCTGAGCGACAAGCGGCGACGCCCTAAAAACCTGGGTCCCCCTACTTCGGACAAACTGCCTTTAATGATACACGGTTGGACCCGAGTCCATCCGCAGAGTTTTGCGAGGGCCTCTTCTCGGGCCATTAATTTCTCAGAGGCTATTAAAGTAATATTTTAATTAGCACTCTAGCGTCTAATTATCGTCGAGTGGTACTCTTATGGAATAATCTAATTTTCGACTCGGCTCCGTGGCAGCGGTCTGGCTAATGGCGTGCCTTTGTTTTCGATAACTGTTTTGGCAATGTTATTGTGTTACACACCGGTATTACTGGGGTCATTATGGAAGTGTTTCCGCAGTTTGTAAGTACTAATATAGCTGAACAAAATAATAATGGTAATTATGCTCTGAACAATTTTGTTACGAGACTATAAAATTAAAAAATATTAGCCCGAATTATAATATTACTAAAAATAATTATTCTTGCTTGTTTACACGCAGCTCACTCGGTTGTGTTGCCAGGGTGCTCCGTGAATTTATTACATTAGTGTGCTTAGTTGGTGTTTTTCTGCATAGTGTTTGGTATCTGCTTGTGTGTCTTACAACAGTGAGTACATGTCGATGGTCTATTTGTTGTCTGGTGAGCGCCCTTCCGGCTGATTTTCGATTTTAATTTTTCGGTTTTTCTTTTTCTTCACCAGCACAGATCGTATAGACAGGTTTTCTTGACCGGTGCATCGGTCTCCCTCCTGCATTGGCCCCTTCCTTTTTCCTTGACCGTGGTCGGCCGGCTCTGTGGTTAGGCACCGCAATCGACCCTGCTGGTGTGAAGAGTGATTTTCCTTTTCCTTCCCCATTATCTTCTCTTTTTGTTTGTTTTTTTTTATTTTTTTTTCTTTGTCACTGATGGATAAATGCTGCTGTTGTAATGGGGACACCGAAAAACACAGGGTAGTGGTATGTTGCATCTGTAAAAAGCCATTTAACATTGACTGTGTTGATATCTCTCCAATAGTCGCACGTAAGATACACTCGAATGCGGGCCTGTCGTTTACCTGTACGGCTTGTGTCGCGTTGGGGAGTGACATCAATAGTTTGAAATCGGTTATTGTTGCGCTACAGGATGATATTGCTGCTTTAAAGAGTAGTTTGGTTCGTGAACGGGTGGTTGCCTCACCGTTGCTTGAGACGGAGAGGGTTGTTCAGGAGGTAGCCGAGAGAGAGCGCAGAAAGCTTAATTTAATGGTTTATAATGTACCAGAATCGCAAGACTCCAAGAATTGTCAAGTTGAACATGACACTCAGACCGTTGGGGAGTTGCTGTCCTTTTTAGGGGTGACTGAACCGGCGATCTCTCCTTTTCGATGTGGTAAATTTGATGAGACTGCTAGGCGTAACAGGCCGATAAAGGTTAAATTGTCCAACACTCATAATTTAATAACTGCTTTTAAAAACTCGGCAAAGCTCAAATCTTCTAACAAGTTTAAGCTTTTTCGTCTATCTAGTGACCACACCCCCATGCAAAATGAAGTTTATGCCGAGGTTAAGGCGGAGTGCGTTGCCAGACGTGCAGCTGGCGAGGAGGGCCTAGTGATTAAATATGTGCGTGGTGTCCCCACTGTTCAGCAGGAAAACTAAGTTTGCCCAACAGAAATATGGTTGAGTTGAGCATGTATTATCAGAATGCTCGTGGTTTACGTACGAAAACTACCGAATTCTTGTTGAATTGTTCAGCTTCTGTGTTTGACTGTGTGTTTATTACGGAGACCTGGTTGACTTCGTCGTTTTTCAGTACGGAGCTCTTCCCTCCTTCTTATGTTGTTTTTCGTGCCGATCGACCTTGTGAGATTGTTGGTCGTTCTTTTGGTGGGGGTGTGTTGGTTGCAATTTCTGGTAAGTTTGCCTGTGTAAGAGTGGATACGTCTAAAATTGCTGAGGCTGTGCCTCTTGTTGATATCGTAATTTGTAAGTGTTTCGTCCGGGGATTGACTTTTTATATTGCTTGTGTTTACATTCCCCCGAACTTACCAGCGGCAGATTATATGCTCTTCCTGGAGACCTTGGAGAGCTATCTTATTGATCACCCTGTGTTCTTGGTTGGTGATTTTAATTTACCTACATTTACAACTTTTACTGAAACCTATACTTGTGGTAAATTGCAGACCTTTGCTAACTTTGGTAGTTATTTGAATCTACGTCAATTGAATGGCATTTCTAATGCTCGGGGGGGACTATTGGACCTTGTCTTGTCTAATTTAGACCAGGATGTGGTGGTGTGTCGTGGGGAGCATCTTTTGGTGAATGAGGATCCATTTCACCCGGCACTTGATATAAGCTTATTTGTGTCATCTTCTGATTCATTGCCTAACTTTCCTCGGGCAGTTAGTTTGCGCTATAATTTCAGTAGAGCTAACTTTCGGCTTCTCTACGGCAGCTTACTTGATGTGGACTGGTCATTCCTGAATAGTTACACCAATGTTAATGAAGCGTTGGACGGATTCTATGCTGTGGTATATGAACTGTTGGATTTTTATGTACCCAAAGTAAAGACGCATACTTGTGAGTACCCTTGTTGGTACACTTCTGAAATCAGACAGTGCTTGAGGCTGAAGGAATATTATAGAACGAGGTGGAAACATACAGGGAATCAATTTTATTTGGTTGAGTTTAAACGAGTGCGACATGTGCTTAAGTCTAAACTGTCGGTGGCGCGAAGGGCCTTTACGGTTCGATCTGAGATGAATATTCGATCCAACCCTGCTGATTTTTGGAGGTACGTGCGACAGTGTAAGGATCAAAGTAGGATACCCGGTACAATGCAGTATGCTGGCACTGCCTGTAATTCCCCAGATGTAATAGTCTCCGCTTTTGCGGACGAGTTCTCCAAAATATTCACACACACAGCCTCTTATGTACCTGTGGATGTTGTTTCTGATGCTCTACCAATTATTTTGAATGGTATATCCGAAGATCTAATTTTGTCCTTTTTGGGTAAGCTGCCAAGCAGGTTTACCGTGGGGGACGACTTGTTGCCTTCTTTCTTTGTGAGAGATTGTCGTTATGCGTTTGCCTCCCCTTTGTTGTATATATTTAATTTGTCAATCTCCACTTCTACTTTCCCTGATCTTTGGAAGAGGGCTCGAATAAATCCAATTTTTAAGAAGGGTGATCGGTGTGATGTGTCTAACTATCGCCCAATAGCTTTAATCTCCAACTTTGCTAAAATTTTTGAGTTGTGTTTGTATTCAGCTATTTTTCCTTCTGTCCGTCAATTGCTTTCTCCATATCAGCACGGTTTTATTAGTGGTCGTTCGACTGTCACCAATTTAACAGTGATTACGGAATTCTTATCTGAGTCGTTGGATGCTGGTGGGCAGGTGGATGTCGTATACACGGATTTTTCTAAGGCTTTTGACAGCATACCCCATGACATCCTCTTGAGCAAGCTTAGCTCGCACGGATTTTCTCCTGCATTAGTGAAGCTTTTTGCATCCTACCTTTTCAATCGTGTTAACTATGTGTATTATAACGGCTACACTTCGAGAGAGTATATAGCGAAATCGGGTGTTCCGCAGGGTTCGAACCTGGGACCACTACTCTTTGATTTGTTCCTGAACGATCTACTTTCTAAATTCTCCTCCAATGTTCTTGCGTATGCTGATGACTTAAAGCTGTATAGGAGTGTTGTTGACCTGAACGATATGGCGGCTTTGCAGAGAGATGTTGATGTCTTGTCTGAGTGGTGTGGTCGTTTCTGTTTACCTCTGAATATAAGTAAATGCTTTGTTTTATCCTACACAAGAAGAGCTCATCCTTTTCCTTCAGTCTATAATGTTGATCATGTTCGGCTGCAGTCCTGTAGCTCGATATCTGACCTTGGGATTCTGTTTGATAGTGGCTTGTCATTTCTTGAACACATACTATCTATATCGGCCGCTGCTTCTAGAACTCTGGGCTTCGTGATCAGAACGTCCAGGGGTTTCACTGATGTCGACACGGTGAAACTGTTATACCGCTCGTTTGTGCTGTCTAGGTTGGAGTATGCCTGCGTTGTCTGGTCACCGCACTACATATCACACCAACTCAACCTGGAACGTGTTCAGCGGCGATTATTGAAGTGCCTCTCTTTTCGCCTGGATGGAGTCTATCCGGAGAGGGGAGTAGACTATGTTTCGCTACTTGAGCGCCACAGTTTTGAGTCCTTGTCTTCCAGGAGAGATAAGTTAAGTATAAATTTTGTGATGAAATTGGTTAACGGTCGCATTGACTCTGTACAGCTTCTTTCCCTTTTGTCTTTCTATGTTCCATCACGTGCGAGTCGGTCCTCTGCTGTATTCTATTTAAAGAGAGCAAAAACTAATCTCCTGCAGCACTCGCCGATTCAAAGAATGTGCAGGGCTGTGAACTCGCAGGACTTGGACATCTATTGCTACTAGGCACTTTGTTTCACTTTGTTTATTTGTTTATTACGAATTTCAATTTTGGTAGATTATAACTATGTTTAGTCTCACCTCTTGGTATTGAACTGTTGAGGGTCTATAATTGTTTTATGTAATATTTTATGTAAATTAATAACTAATAATTTAATTTTGGTCTTTAATATTGTCCTGTAATTGGATGTATTTCTGTTGGGCAATAAAGTATTATTATTATTATAGGTCAGTGCTACCGTGAGGTGTAAAATGAGCGATTGACTCTTTGGAAAAGACTACGTAAACTACTTTTGTTGTCTATTTGATACTTATTCCACCAAATAGAATCAAACAGGCGAGTTTAACGTTAAACCTTGTTTATGTTATTAGCACGCCGATAACGTAAATATATTACATTACATTCTATTTCACTCAGTTTGCAAAAGCTTCGCAAAAAAAAATAACAGCCCCGAGTTGCTGCATCGGTCAGGTAGAGCTGGGAAGCCCCGACTGTGTCTCTTATAACTGTCGGGTCCCTAGCAGTAAAGAAGGTTCGCGAACTTGTTGGTACCAATATTTATGGGGGTAAACAAACGTCTCTTTTGTCTTTTCTGAACACTAGTAGAAAAATCATCTATGTAACACGTGAAAAGAAGCTTGCTCTTCGTAATAACATTCTTAACACAAAGAAACCCCTTTTTCTATCTTATAACACAAATAGCTATTGTCAAAAAAAATAATTGATGTAGTATTTCGGCAATCCAAATATTCTTTTAACATTGTCGCATATAGCTAATGCTATATTTTCTTTTTACCATCAGACTTTTTTGGGAAACGATTTTTTCTGAAAAATTGTTTTAATAAAATAAATTTTAAACATACGGCATGCTTTATCTTTTATAAGAATTTATGGCAATTTATTTAATGTCTTTGTTTATGTTTAAAAATGCAATTAAACCATTTATTTGGGCTATGCGCTTAGGCCCTGATGAACAAACAAAAAATGCGAGGAAATATTTGTTACCGACATACAGGGTGCCCGCTCAGTTAGTAGAGGAACTTTGTATATAGATTCTATACTCCATCTTCAATAAGAAATATGCTTTTCCCGCACGGGTAAGGTAAATTTCCAGTTCGGAAAATAGCTGTGATTCATAGACATTTTTGTCATGGAAATGTATTGATTATATACTTCAAACTTAAATCATGTAATTATTTAAAGTGGTTAACAACTCTGAAGAGAAAAAATGTTTATGCCAATATTAACACTGCAGAAGCAGAATCGGATTTAAGAACAATGATCCAACTTTTTGGATCACATTGGAGATTTGACGTGTCAAGTCTTACAAGAAATGATTCCAACGTAAATAAATGGAACAAGGTAACTTTAATTCGCCTAGCCAGTGATTTAAAGTCCCTAAAGAGTTATTTGGCAGAAAGGGCTAATGCAGCAGCGGAAAAACTAAATAGCAACATCGAGGATCAATCCGCGTATTCAATGCTTATTCAATGCTAGTAGAAACTATATTTTGTAGGGTGCTCCTATTAAATCCAAAACGACCTGGCGAACTTCAAAGAATGTTGTCTAAGAAAAATCTGAAGGGTCAAAGCAAAATTATGAAGAATTTACTAATGCAATAACGCCTGCTGAGAAAATACTTATGAAAAGATTTAAGAGGGTTGTCATCAGATGGAAGAGGAATCATAAAATTACTTTTTAAAGAGCCGGTCAATAGTTTCAAAAACATCCAATATATACCTATCCGAAAATTATAAATCAACCGAAGCACCCGCAGATTGCTACAACATTGACACAAATTTGAAATGCCAGAATGTGACATCGAGCAATTAGCATCCTTTATGGCCACACACCTGGTGTTCAGAAAGAATCTTATAGAGTGCCGAATGATGTGTATCAAACCGCTCAAAGTTATTACTATTAATGGAAAAAGGCGAAGCCGCCCTGTTTAAAGGAAAGGCTCTTGATGAAATTGACCTGGTCTTGGAAGAAGATCTGTTGGCAAATTCGAATAAATATATAGATGAACAGGAAGAGTTGAACATAAGAAGGGATGAGCAGGAGAATATTGGAAACGAGCCAACCGCTGAAAGAAGTGAAAATTGTCCGAGAAACACACAATGCGAGAAAAAACAAAACGAAACCTCCAATGTATGTAGAATAGAACAAACAATATAAAAAGAGAATTTTTGTTCCTTGGACACATGAACAAAAGCAAATTGTTCCTGAAATAAAGTTCCAGCAAGAAGGAAATGGATGAACTTAAAGAAAAATATCCCGATGTGCTGGCAAATAAAAACTGGCTAAAAATCAAAGTGTTTATACAAAATACTTATACAAAAAGAAAGTAATAATAAAGTTGCTTTATGAAATATTTCTTTTAGTTATGCTCCCTAAAATCCTCAATTGCAAAAAGGTTTGGCGATGAAACATTACAAATAAAGTTAAATAAGAATAGCAAACTTAAATAATACAGAACGTATAAATTATTTTGCTCGTAAAGTCATTCATTTAAAATGAAAGTGTATTTGTTATTCACGGTTGTTTTTCAGCGAAATTGCCTTTACACTACAATTTTCTAAGATATCAATGGTAAGATAAGCAATGTTTGCAAAATATATCGTAAGTTATCCGAGACGAAAGGTTTAAACAGGATAAATAACTTTCCTAAAGAAATCCTAAAACGCAAAATACATGTGTAAAGTATTTAACGTTTACTAATAATATATGAAAAAAAAGTAAATTATTTACATTAAATTGTACTTGCCAAAAAATATGAAATATAATTTAGCTAGAAAATATAAATTGGCAAAAAAAAATTTATATAAACTATAAATTTTATTTTGTTTATTATTTTTCGCATTTATGTATTCTGATCTTTGTGCGAGGGTAACAAGAAATTGCATATTTCTGAGACGGATTGCTACTTTACTTTTTGAATGCTGCACAGTGAAGTAAGTAGAAAGTGAATCAAACATTGAAGTTATTTTGATTTTTACATGATTATAAGACTACAACGACAATCAGATAATTTAATAAAACTGAACGGTTTACAAAAACTAAATAATAGCGATTTGGCAACAGCGCGCCGGTCGTCGTGAATGTATATTCGTGGACGCCAAGTTGATGGAAGAATGCAAGGGGTTTAATTTGCTAGAAAAGTAAAAAAATTGCCATTTAAAATAACAACATTTGGGTTACTTCCGGGCAAACCTGAAGTTGGAGAAAACATTTGTTTGGCAAAAAAAGGGACAAACATGCAACAGACAAAACTATTCCAATTTTCGAAATGTTATCATTTTCAATATCCAAAATATAGTGTTCCATGTATCCTGTGTCGCCCTGTATTTATAATCGTTACGTCAAGTGCGAGTTCACATTGCATCAATTAAGCAGTTGTTATCTCAAATTCGACAGATAACTTTCCACAGATTTTAATAACCAAGTAATTTGAAAATCCCAATCTGATGTATTATTATTAATAACCAGCTCACCAACTTCGCCCACTTCGTGATGTGGGCTTTACATGTTACTTTATTATTTGACTTACTTTCATCTAGCCTATATCCTTTTCGACACGAACAAACTTCTGGGGCTGTGCAATCTCCATCAATACAAGTTCTGCTGCAAACTGGATGACAGGCAGCACCATCAGTTGCATTTTTGTTGTAGCCTTTTAGACAAGAACATGTGTTTGGTGCTGTGCATAAAGCATTAAGGCATTCCATCTCGCAAGCTGGATTGCAAACATGCTTAGAATTATCCGCAAATTTATATCCTTCCAAACATTGACATGTTTCGGGAGATACGCAGTCTCCATTGACACAGCCGTTGGTACAAACGGGTTGGCAACTTCCGCTTTTCATTTCATAGTTAACGTTACAATAACAAGTATCGGGAGCAATGCAATTTCCATTGGGGCAGCCTGCTTTACATACAGGGTGGCACAGAGTGGCGTTTGTGACAGCGTAACCTTGATAACATTGGCATACGTCTGGCCGGACGCATTTTGAGTTAACGCAAGCTTCTCTGCAGACAGGAAGACAGTTGTATTTATCGTCGACATCTGTGTAATATCCTGGAGTGCAACTACAAGTTTCAGGTAAGGTGCAAATGCCATTATTGCACGGTTGACTGCATATGGGAGTGCAGTTGTATTTGTCATCTGAAAAAGTTATATAATAGGTATATAAATTAACAGCCAGTCAGATCAATCCCAGAATCTCTGAACGCCTTCGGTAAGTGAAAGTAAAAAGAAATTATTTTCAATCCTTGTCAATCTTGACAAGGATGATACGTGTAGGTGTTAATTTAAGTCCAATTTCAATACACCTTTCACTTTTATAAATATTAATGGCACATTAATCATCACGAACGTACAATTTTTTAAAATTATCTACATGGGAAGAACATTTATGTAGTTATTTTCACGTAATTTAATTCAACAGATTAAATGTGAGACTAGCGATGATTAATGGACTTATTTGGACAGTAAGTCCTTGTAGTAGTTCTTAAAATTAATAACAATTAATTATTTGAAATGTTAAGTTATGTTTTTTTTTTCAACTGGTGTAAAGCCGGGTTAAAGTTCAAGTAAACAGCTTCGCCGGTGGGCAACTTGTAATACAAGAATATTTTTTAGGTAGTTTGTCTCTGCCAGTAATTACTTAGGCTATGAATTGTTGCAAAACTTTGTATATTGCACATTAGGTGGATTCGTTAATTCAAGCATTCAGTGCTGACAAATTCAAACAAATAGAAAAGAGGATACGGAGGAATACGGTTTATGTATAGTAATAGATAGAATATGCTATATTTCTAGATTTAAATTGGCACATTGACGGACAAAACTATTTTGTCACAAACTAAGGAGTTGGGAAGGTCGTAAAATTGTAACCTGAAGAGGAAAACCTTTATTTAACGATGAAAGCGGATATCTGAATGTAGACAGTTGAATCGGCCAAAACTTAACTTTCATTATCGTATAACGGATAAAATAATGATGGCATAAACGCGTCGGTTAATGAAGATTTTGTTTTCCGGGTTCGAGCCGCGTTATTTTTCAGTTGGTTCTCAACGGTCCACTGTTCATTATCATTAACATTAACTTTAACAACAAAAGAAATTACTACGAGGCAGCCAATCGGAATGTTAATTAAAGACTTGTTTCTACATACTAAACTTTCCAAACATTATTGTTTTCTTCCTCGACAAACTTTAATTGAGTAAATTAGCAAAAAACCACTTAACTCACGATTACTACCTGCGGACCAGGAAAAAGGACCAAACGTCATTCGTTCCTGCTCATTGGAAGCTGACGAAAAACTTTTAGTGGTTCTTAATTTCGATAATGTAAAGATTTTAGAGAGATCCGGTTCAATTCAACAGATTGTTTTTAGAAATGTACCACATAAACTCAACAGACAGAACAGTTAACCTTAAGAAGGATGTAGATAGTCTTAGTAACATATATTCATTAATCATTCATATAGATAAGAATAGATTTTCAAATTCAAATTTCCCGCCCGTTTCTGCCGATACGTCGTTGACGTTTTAGGGGATTTTGGTTATAGATGTTGGTTTTAATGGTTGTCACTAGGTGTCGTTTCCTTTAGCGTGGTCATTCCCTGGCACATGGCTCTTGAAGCATTTTGCACTTGTTTTAAGTAAAGAATTTTAATTGTTTGACAAATGTTAAGAATTTTTGGGTTAATGTGTTTTAATGTGGCCTTTCTCATATCATCTCAGATGTAAGTAACGTCGAATTGTTTTTTAATGACCTTTGGTTCAATGTATTTCTCATTTTTATAGTGTTTGCCCGATGAAGAGACAATAAAGTTTCGAAATATTGCAAATGATAAAGAGTTGACTTCTCTTTTTTTACCTCGATCGTTTAAACCGACAAATTGCAGTTGTTACCAACAAGTTTTCGATCAAAAAACTCCTTTTCAATATTACTTACAGTATGGGTTTTTATACGGACATCACAAGGAGGTACGGACACGTCATGACGATTACGTTGAAACAGTGGTCCAACAACACCATCAGACTGGCCAATTTAAAAAACAGGTTAACCTATTTGATGAAATGTAAGAGCAATGGGATCACCCCGAGACATGTGC
>JAWQRK010000012.1:0-12242 GCA_033557545.1 Amphistomus primonactus
CGCCGGGTGGCCTCTCCCACTCGCTTTAAATTTTCTTATTTTTAAAAGGGAAATGGGAAAAAACGGCGAACCATTATAATTTTCCGGCAAATAAAATAACGGAGCCGACATTTCGACACGTGCGACCGCTCGCGCAACGGCCGAACGGCAAAGACGAAGGTACCAAACATTGGGGAGAGGTGCCCCTAATTTCTGTCAAAATGGGCAATTTTATAACATATATATAACGTTTCGATTTTAATAATACCGCGACTAGTAATTGAGCAGATCTTTGAGTCAGCAGATCTTTGAGTCAGCAGATCTTTGAGCCAGCAGATCTTTGAGCCAGCAAATCTTTGAAGGCCAGCAGATCTTTGAATGCCAACAGATTTTTGAGGGCCAACAGATGTTTGAAGGCCAACAGATCTCTGAGGGTCAACAGATTTTTGAATACCAGCAGATCTTAGAAGATCAGTAGATCTTTGAAGGCAGAATTTTGTTAGCGAAGCGTATGTCGAGCATCATTGTGTTAAGTTTCGACGTAATAGTGAAAGAGTGATAACTTTGTTGAAAAGCGAAAGGTTCCAAATCCAATCTACAAATACTTTACTTCAAGGTTACTGAAGAAAAATGCACGATGACAACGGATAAAAAAATTGTATACTTTTATTCGTAATATACTTCTAACGGCTCAATTGTAATTTTAGCGCATGTTCCGCGGTTTAAAAATCGAAATGTGTCCATATTTACGAAAAGAGTATTCAGAGTAGCACGCAAAGTCGATGCTAAATTCCGTGAATTTAACCTAAAAATGCCCTTTTTTGAGGTTATATAATCTGCCAAATTCGACTCGACTTAATACACCACAAAGCATCGCCTTAATATAGACTTTATTATGTATCAAACGAAGTTTTTTACGAAAGTTGGTTAGTTTATCCGACCGCATAACCTGAATAAAATAAATATAATACAAAATTGAAAAAAAAATTTAATGCATTTTTTTTATGAAAGAAATCAAGATAAATGTAAAAACTGTAAATTGGAGGACAATGGCAGATGCTTCATAAAACGTATTATCAAACTTCATGAGCACTTCCTGATGTATAGTTTAAAACTTATTGGAATGGATCAGTGAAGAAATTAGGGCAGCCTTTTTCAAAAGTTTTTGTATTTTTTTATTTTCAAATAAACCATTAAATTAAAATAATTAAAAAAAAAACTGTTTTAGCAATAACCTGATAAAATTTATCAGAAAGTTGAAAATGACTTCGACATTTAAAAAATATACAGGGTGTTCTGAAATACATAACAAACTTCATAAGTGTTCCGATGAAACTGAAACAGAATAATTTTTGTAAAAAAACTTTTTTTGTACGATACACAATAAAGTCTATGTTAGGGAGTTTCCATACTTTTTGAAGACACTAATCTTGCATAATGTATATTATGTTGAGGTTGTGCACCAGCTTAAACCAAATAACTTGTAAAAACTTTTTTGTACGATACACAATAAAGTCTACATTAAGGGTAAAGTCTACACTAATCTTGCAATTGGGTTACAAAAAGAAAAGAAATACGCAGTCAGCGTATTTCTTCTATGAACGATGACAGTTCTAATGTGACCTTTTACAATCATGCCAACCTAGGTCATATAGATTAGTTTTGACAGTGTACATTAATTTCGTTATTCTTTTGGGGAAAATGATGTTTATTGGGCTCTATTCTAGTATATAATAAATCATCTTTATTTTATTTTTTTGCGTTCACATACATTCAATTTATTTTTATATTTATATATATTATTAACATTGTTTATTAAATATATAATGAGCAACCAATAGTTCTTTGTACTATATTCCGTTGTTATAAAAATGCAAGATTCTATAATCAAAATTTACAACATGTGTTAATGTTACAATTCTGTTGACGATATAAAACAAACCTTGTAACTTATGTTTTAATTTCTTATTTTGTTTGTCAGTCATGTCATTTCCTATCCGAACTTCTTTATGTTTTTCGCTGCATTATAAGACTTATTTCATTTCACAATTAGAGTAAGAAATTTTATTTGAAAACGATTAAAGTTATGCTTGTTTTTAAATTACCGTTTGCTTTCTACATACTAAAGCAATAATTTATTACAGCTTCTTTGTGTCCAAATTACAAAAGAAAAGGAAATAAATATATTGAGTTTGTAGTTTTCAAAAAACCTGTTTGTTTAAGCTTTAGTTACATTACAAAAATTAGTTGAAATGCATTACTTTTTGTCTTCTTTCTTAAATTATATTACATTGCCACAAAGCACATTTTCGTCCTTTTAATTTTTTTTTTCGTATATTTTGCTATTGTTACTACAAATTTGTGTTAGGATTTACATTAGGACTTATATTTTCAGCAGTTGATATGCCAGCGTTGGCAGTCCTGCCAACCTTGGCAGTTGTACTGTCAACCTTGACAGTTCTACTGTCAATCTTGACAGTTCTACTGTCAACCTTGACATTTATTGTCAACTTTGACAGTTCTATCAACGATGACAGTACTGCCAACTTTGGTAGGTCTGCTAACCTATTGTCCCATGGATTAGTGTTGATGTTATGTATTAATTTGGTTATGTATTTTAGGGAAAATGATATTAATTGGGCTTTATTCTGGCATACAGGGTGAACCTTGAGTTGCTTTATATAAGTTGGTTTATATTATATTTTTTTACATTTTTGGCGTATATGTTAAGCTTTGTTCTGGTATGCAATAAATTGTTCTACCTTAAAGTTATTCAAAATTGCAGTAGGTGATTAAAACAGGATTTTCTTTACAACGCCATTTTTCCATGTTTCTATCATTGTTTATAAATTACTTTATCATACCATTCCGCAAAGTATTTTTTCTAAACTTTTGATATTTTCAATATATAATAAACTGTACAAAGATTCAGTAGAGAAAGGCGATTGGATAATTCCATGCAATTTTCTATTTTTTTCTTCAGTGTATAACAAATTATAATTTATTACATGTTTCAACGTTAAAACACCAGATTGCTAATTTTATCATCTTTTATCGGAGAGCATATTCTTTGGGATGTATTTTAGTGTATAAGAAATTAGTATAAGTCAGTTCATTTCAAAGTTACACCACGCAAAAGCATGATAATGCAGTTTTGTCCGGGTATAAAATTAGTGCTATATCAATTTTGTTCATATTTCTAATTTTTTCTCTATTATGTAATGTCTTCTTGAAATGGTGGTGATGTATGTTGGTGGACAATTAATTATAAGACATTTCCGAAGGTCTTGTTCTTGAGGCTTTATTCGGTGTATAGTAAATTATTGTGAGTTGCTTTGATTCAAAACTACAACAGTCAAAACTTGAACGAAATTTGCACACATTTAATTTTTTACATCAACATTTTATCGAATTTCTACCATTACTTACTAACTCTTATTCACTTTCGTAAATGTATTCTACATTCTGATTTACTGATAGATAATAATTTTCCAGAAAGCTGTAGCTTTCTTTGTTTGAATATTCTGACCTTCTAATGGGAATAATAAATTATTTTCCTTATTTATTATATTTTATTTGCTATTTGGAATACCTATTCTTAAAGGTTTATTTTGTTACATTATATATTATGATAGCTCATTGTTTTAAAGTTACAATAAGAAGATGCATGAAATTCTCAATAACCTTTTTATCATCACTACAGCTTACTTTGTTTCATAATTGCAGTAGAAAAAAATTGGGAAACATTTCTAAACCATTTTTTTGGTATCGCTAACGTTGTTCATTGTATCATGTCAATAACGCAGTTAGTTAAGCTTTATTTCGGTATATATATATATAATAAGTTATGAAACATGTTCTCTAAGCCATATTTTCGTACATAATAAATCATTATAGCTTGCATTGTTTCAAAAATAAAATAACAAATGCCTTATTAAAATTCATAAAGTTTTCACGATTTGTTTATTTATAACATTACCAATTAATAATGCTATACCATGAAGGAAAGAGTGAAAAAACAGAAAAGGCTTTCTCTATTGTATAACAAATTATTGTAGCTTCTTATGTCTCAAAATTATAATAGGAGAATGAATGAAGTTTTCTATTCCAAGACTTATTGTTTATTAATTTACCTTGGGTAGTATTTAAACTTTATTTAGCTGTACAATAAATATAGTAAATAGCGTGCTTTGTTTCAAAGTAACAACAGTCTAAAAACCTTTGCTTAAAATGCAAAAAAAATGCTTTTACTTTTTCCTTCGTGTTATTTATTAATTATATATACATGTTTCCATAAGAAATAAGGCAATGCCGTACATGCTACCAACATTACGTATCTGAATTATTAGTGGCCCAAAATAGAAATGCTGCTATGTTTGTTAATCAATTAATAAAAATTATATACTTTAGCTCAAAACGAATACTATTGCATTACTATGCAGCGATTTTAAAAAACAATAATGTTTGTTGTCTACCTTAACACTTTTCCGATGTAATTTCGCAAACTGGAGATAGTAACTTGATTCGAAACGCTCATTTCCACTTTTGTCGGACGTCCCCACGATAGAAAGGTCAAGGTGAGACGGAATTTCCAAAAACACAGTTCATTTTCAACCAACGTCGGTTGAAGTCGACAGTTCAAATTGCCCGCAAAAACGCCTATTTCGAGGGACGATAATTGTCACATTTCGTCGATTCGATCTTGGCGACTGAAATGAACGACCTACCTCCAATATTCCACTTCCAAAACTCAGACGATACGACTTTCCAAGAGTAATTTTGCACCTTACGGGGGACTAAAGCTTACAAATATTCCTGTCGTTTTCTTCCGGGGCGGTCCAAAAAATTGCTTCTCGACAACGACCGTCCATCCAAACAACGTCCCCGTGCATTTCCACGACAGTTTCTGACACGAAACAGTCCAAAAAGTGTCCAAAAACGCGAAGAAAAGGCGCAATCCGAACGTGGCGTTTTGACATTTGCGAGTGTCATTTTGTGAGGTTATGTTGCCGACGTTGCCTGCCAAATTTAAGTCTATACGACTCGTAGCGCATCTGAAATGTTGTCAATTGACGAAATACGAAAATTAGTGGCCACATGGGACTTACCGGGTTCGCCCGCATGCCTATTGCGGTAAGTTCGAGGCGAAAAAATCGCGGGGCCGGCCTTTACCTAGCCACCGTTTGCGGCGGCCGTAAACGCCTCGAAAGGGATTCCCGTGTCTCGCGGTCCGTCCGTGTCGCACAGAGCGGCTGAAACTTGGCCCCAAAAACTTACCCGACGCGATTTCCCGGCGTAATTTGGCATTTAGCGGGCGAAACGGACCGTTAGGCGCGAACGTATGACGTCTGGCAATGACAGAACCGTTTACAGATGACAGTCACATGTCCGGAAAAATCACAGATCGCGCCGGTATAAAGGAACGTATTGGTGGAGGCGGTTTTCGCAATTTTCGTTCCAAAAAAGCGAAAAGGAGCCAGAGGCGTATATTTTTTGGCGAGGTCCGCTGTTCGGGCACATTTTGTCGGGCCCCGCGACCCTTGAATCGCAGCGCGAGCTTCAAAACGTCTTCAAAACGCGGTTCGCGTCACAGATCGCGCGACGCATAACAGAACGCTCCCTCTGACCTACGGGATGCCCTTTGCGCTCATTGGTCGACGGCTATTGGTAATTTCAACGTTGCGTAAAGCGACGCACCTCGGTCGGAAACGTTTAAATGCAATTTTTACCCGGAAACGGGAAAAACGGCGAAGCTTTATAGTTTTAAGCTCAATAAAATGTCGGGGGCGACGTTTCGTGACGCGCGACCACTCGCACAACGGCGGCACGGCAAAGATAAAGGTACCGAACTTTGTTGAGAGATCCCCCTGTTCTGACGTTTAATCGGCAATTTTCCAACATATATATAACGTTACGATTTTAATAATACAACGACTAGTAATTGAGTAGATCTTTGAATCAGCAGATCCTTGAGTCAGCAGATCCTTGAAGGCCATCAGATCATTGAAAGCCAGCAGATCAATATTTTCAGCAGATCATTGTAAATCAGCAGTTGGTATGCCAGTGTTGAGAGTCCTACCAACCTTGGAAATTGTACTGTCAACCTTGACAGTTCTACTGTCAACGTTGACTGTTCTACTGTCAACGTTGACAGTTCTACTGTCAACGTTGACAGTTCTACTGTCATCCTTGACAGTTCTACTGTCAAATTTGACATTTCCACTGTCACGGATGTTCTAACCTCAATTATGACAGTTGTAACGCGATATTATAGGTTTCTCTATTTCAAAGTCGCACGATGATAAAAAGGGTTGTTGCAAATTACATTTTTTCAAATTTATAACATTAATTATATCAAGTATTTTTTATGTATGCATGCCTTAATGTAGACTTTGTTATGTATCAAACAAAAAAGGTGTTCGTACAAAAGTTATTTATTAAACTGATACATAACCTGATCATAATTAATATTGAACAGGATGATCCATTTCATCGGAATACATATGAACTTCGCTATTTTAAATGCAACACCATGTATCTTTTGAATATTCTGAACTAACTCATTTATAACTTTTGGTAAATTTTATAAGAAATAGTACACCGCTAAAATCAATCGTTTTTAAGTTATTTTATTTAATGATTCTTAAAAAATAAAAAAAAAATCTAAATAAATCGTGATAAACTGGTCTCACTTTTTCAGCGATTCAATTTATGAAATATTCAACATCTGCCACCAGAAAATGCCCATACATGATGTGAATGCGGTTTTATGAAAGATTCTGTTTTTGCCAAGCTTTCACATTTTTTTAAAATCTTTGCATATCATTAAATAAAATAACCTAACAATGGTTAGTTTTGTGGTGTATTTTTCTTATAAAATTTATCTGAAAATTAAAATTATTGTATTTAAAACAACAAACTTTATAAGTGTTTCGAAGAAACTGATCACCATGTATAATATTTATTACAATCAAGTTATACGATAATTTAAGCCAAATAACTTTTTCTAAACCTTCTTTGTTTGATACAGAACAAAGTCTACACATTAAAGCGGAGTTTTCGTACATAAAAAACACCTGGTATATTTCAATGTTAGAACAGGATTTTGTCACACTAATAATATAGTTTGTTAATTATTTTATCTATTATCGGACAGTCTTATTTATTTATTCTGGTACCTATATAATTTAAATTAAAAAAATATACTTGTAATTGTTGTAACGGCTCACTTTTTCTTTCAACGCAGTTTTTCGCCATCAATATCGAAATGATGCCATATTTGCAACAATACATACATTAAACTAATGTTTAATGTATAAAACTATTATAGGTTACTTTCTTTCAATGCAAGATATATATTCTTCTCATATGTTAACAATTTAACCTGTCTTGTCTTAAGTCTCTTACAGAAGCTAAAATTTGTCTAATAAGTTATTTCAATTACTACCATATATTTTTTTCAAATACTCTCAATATGTAGTGCTTTGTTCTGAACATAAAATTTTCTCTAGATCATCTTTGATCATATTTCTAACAATCTTTCTCAATTATGTAACATCTTTTCAAAAATGGGCTGCATTTTGGTATATAAAAAATTATTGCAACTTGTTTTAATTAAAAGTACAACACAAATGTAACACGAACATTTTAATGCGTGTTTAATTTGTTTTTTTTTGTATTATTATTCGTTATCAATTATGTTATACGTTTTCGAAAATTGTTCGGAAAGCTTAATTCTGATATACTGATGTATAAATATTTATTATATCTTGCTTTGTTACAATAGAATTAGGGTAGAAAAATGGATGAAATTCTAACATTGCTTATTAGTTACGTTGTATCTTTTTGAAAGGCCTGTTCTTAAAGGCTTCTTTTGTTACACAATAAATTATGATAACCCATTCTTTCAAAGTGACAATTTAAAAAAAATCATGAATTTTCAATTTTCTCACATATTTCCTACATTGATTATTAATTATACTTTTTCAAAAGAACCGTTCTTTAAACATTATTTTGTTGTATAATGAATTATCATAGCTCACTTTGTTCATAATTACAGTAGAAAAATGTTGGGAAAATTTTCTTAACAATTTTTCGGTATCGATAACGTTTTCTTATATTATATCATGTCAATAAGGCAGCTTTATTCTGGAATACAATAAATTATTAAACATGTTCTGTAAGCCATATTTATGTTAGTTATAACATTACTTCTTAAAAATGTTGTACCATGATGGTTCAAAATTATAATAGGAAAATGAATGATATTTTGTGTTCCAAAATTTTTTTGTATCGGCAATATTGTTTATATTTTATATTGTCAGCAGATTATTGTAAATCAGCAGTTGGTATGCCAGCGTTGGCATCCCTTGATAGTTCTACTGTCAAATTTGACATTTCCACTGTCACAGCTGTTCTAACCTCAATTATGACAGTTGTAACGCGACATTATAGGTTTCTCTATTGCAAAGTTGCACGATGATAAAAAGCGTTGTTGCAAATTACATTTTTTTCAAATTTACAACATTAATTACACCAAGTATTTTCTTTGTATGGAAACGCCTTAATGTAAACTTTATTATGTATCAAACAAAAAGGTTTTCTTACAAAAGTTATTTAGTTTAAACTGACGCGTAATAAATAATCGTAATAAATATTAAACAGAATGACCTGTTTCATTGGAATACGTATGAACTTTGTTATTTTAAATATAACACGTTGTATATTTTTAAAATTGTGAACTAACAGAATTTTGTCACACCAATAATATAGTTTGTTAATTATTTTATCTATTGTCGGAAAGTCCTATTTAGAATTTATTCTGGTATATAATTTAAATTAAAAAAATATATTTTCTAAGTTATTACAATTACTACCATACTACAATATACTTCATATTTTTAATTTTGTTTGTATGACCATTTTTTTCAAATACTTTTAATACGTAATTTTTGCATAATGTTCTCTCGAGTAACCTTTTCCTTCAGCTTTTTTGATTTTATAAATGTGTGCCTTTCTTTTATTACAGCTTCTTTATATTCCAGTTACGGGAAAATGAAAAGTATATTAATGTTGTAGTTTTTGCAAAAAAAAAAGATTTGTTTAAGCTTTATTTTCTAGTAACATTATGAAATTTAGTTGAAAATGGATTATTTTTTGTTCTATTTCTTAAATAGTATTACATTGTCAAAAAGCATGTTCTCTTGCCTTTAAGTTTTTTTTTTTCATTTTTGCTATTGTTTTGAAGTGATATAACGTCCTATAGGGACATCAGCCGTAATGATACCATATTTACATAACCCCCGCAATTCGCTGTCAATGTTGACAGTTCTAATGTCAGTATTGGCAGTTCTGCAAGCTCTCTGTCAATGTTGACAGTTCTACTATTAACCTTATTTCATAATGATAACATATTTTCATAACCCCCGCAATTCGCTGTCAATGTTGACAGTTCTGACAGCTTTGGCAGTCCTGCCAACCCACTATCATCGATGACAGTTCTAGTGTTAACCTTATTTATATTTCCATAAGCGACACTTCTATCAATCATTGCGGTATATGGAAACTGTTTTCCTGCATATGCAGTACATCGATTTTTGTGATTCTTTCATGATTAATGCAACGAAGTGCATATCGTTTTCTTCTTCTCGATTTTCACATTTCTAATTGTGTTACGCAATATAGTTATTACGGATTTTAAAATTACTGTAGGAAAATATACCTAATAAAATTGTATGAATTTTTGGAATAATTTTCGTTTTATTAGTAACATTGTTTAATAATTATGTTAAACGTGCCGGAAAGTCTATTCTTTAGGTTTTATTTGGTGTACAAAATTAATTGTTGTAGCTTTATGTGTTTCAAAATTACAACAGTAAAATAAAATCGTTTATTAATTATACTATTGGCGACACCTAAGCTTTATTTTGCTGCCCAATAAATTTCCCATAATAAGGTAAAAGTGATTGTTTAAAATACAAATAAAACCTACGACATTTTTTGTGTTCCTAACATTGATTATTAATTATGAATGAATTTTGGCAATGCCTCATATTTTAGTTTCATATTGTATCATTCCAATACAATTGCACTGGCATACAGTGCTTTTTGAAAACAATACTGTTAGCCACCAACCTTATGTATGTTTCAACCGACTACTTTCCAAAAGTAGGCTTTTTTGAGACCTCTCAAATTCGGTGGTATCATATTGACACCACCCTATAAGTTATGTCTCATATTCATGCGCAACGGTTTTTGGGAGTATTTGGGTATAAATAAAATAATAAAAGCGTTAATTGATTTTATAGAAGTCTGCATTTTTTTTTATTACAGCTTCTTTGCATTCAAGTTGCAAAAGGAAAAAATATGTTAATGTTGTAGTTTTCGAAGAAAAAAAAGATTACTTTTTGTGCTATTTTTTAAATAGTCCAGAAAGCATGTTCTCTTTCTATTAAGTTTTTTTTTCCATGTATTTTGCTATTGTTTTGAAATGATATAACGTCCTATATGAAAGGCTGCCATAATACCGTATTTACATAACCCTCGCAAATCGCTGTCAATGTTGACAGTTCTAATGTCAGTATTGGCAGTTCTGAAAATTCACCGTCAATGTTGACAGTTCTGTTAACCTTATTTATATTT
The DNA here is from genome assembly GCA_033557545.1 of Amphistomus primonactus. NCBI lineage: Eukaryota > Metazoa > Arthropoda > Insecta > Coleoptera > Scarabaeidae > Amphistomus > Amphistomus primonactus. The sequence goes on from JAWQRK010000012.1 coordinate 10,621, forward strand.
CATTCCATAATGATGACATATTTACAAAACCAATGCAATACGTTGTCAATGTTAACAGTTCTGACAGCTTTGGCAGTTCTGCCAACTCACTATCAACGGTGACAATTCCACTGTTAACCTTAGTTAAATTTTCAAAAGTGACAGTTCCTCTGTCAATCATCGCAGTATATGGCAACTGTTTGCTTGCATATGTAATACGATTTTTGTTTGGTTAAAGGAAACAAACTTGATTTTTAACCACTTTTTTATATTTCCAATGTTGGTTATTAGTAATGATGAGCATTCGTCGAAAGTCGGTTTTAAGCTATAATTTCATGTATAGCAAATTATAATATTGTTTTGTTTCAAAGTTACCATATACATCGTAAGTGTATAACAAATTATACAATAGAAAATAGATGATGAAAATGAAAGATTTTTATATTGCTACGTTTTCATAAACTGTGTTCTTTCTGTTGTTTCAAAGAGATCGTATAAAAATAAATGATTTTTTACATTTAGAATTTTTTTATAACTACATATGACAGTATTAGTTTTTTCATACTATGTTGGAGAGCCGGCTTTGTGGATTAGTTTTATGTATAAAACTATTTTAGGTTACTTTGTTTCAATGCACTATGTACATTTTTCCTATGTGTTAGCAATTTAACCTGCTTTGTTCTAAATCTCTTATGTGAACTTTATTTTTATTGGACTAATAAGTTATTACAAACTACCGTATATTCGTCAAATATTTGTTATTGTTTGTAATAACTTTTTCAAATAGATTTAATACGTAATTTTTGTAGAAAGTCCTCTCGAATAACTTTTTCATTCAGCTTTGTTCTGAACATATTTCTAACATTGTTCTCAATCATGTAAGGTCTTCTCAAAAATGAGCTCCATTTTCATAGTATTTTTTTGTATTATTATTTATTATCAATTATGTTATACGTTTCCGGAACTTGTGTTCTTTAAAATTTATTCTGATGTACTGATGTGTAATAATTTATTACATCTTGCATTGTTGCAAATTACAATACAAAAATTTATGAAATTCTATATCGTTTTTTGACACATTTATAACATTAGTTTTTAGTTTCTAATTTTTTTTTCTTATTTATAATATCATTTATCAATAATGTTGTGCCATGAAGAGAAGGCTGTTCTGTAGGCTTCTTCTACTGTATAATAAATAATCATAGCTTCCTATGTATCAAAATTATATTGGGAAAATGAATAAAATTTTCGGTTCCAGTAAATGTAATATTGTTTATTAATTTACCTTAGACAAAAATAATAAATAGTATGCTTTGTTTCAATGTAACAATAGTATGACAATGTTTGCTTAAAATGCAAAAAAAATAATTCTACAATTTATTTTTAAGTTTCTAACATTGTTTATTAATTATGAATGAATTTTTGGATTGCCTCGTCTTTCTGTTTAATTTTTCAATATAATTTATAAACATACCTATCATTTTCCTATTATAATTTTGAGACATAGAGAAAGCCCTTTCTGTTTTTTCTTCATGGTATAAGATTATTAATCAGTAATGTTATAACTAAGAAACCAATCGAGATATAGAAACCTTTATGAATTTTAATAAGGCATTTGTTATTATAATTTTGAAACAAAGCAA
>JAWQRK010000013.1:0-12175 GCA_033557545.1 Amphistomus primonactus
TGTGAGACTACCAGACGCTCTGCAATATGAGGTACTGGTAACGTCAATGATCATGTTTGAGTAGCCAGGTCGGTAAGATCATTGTCTGCGGGACGAGGTGACATGGGTTCGCTGGAGCCCGCTTCTTAGGGAGGTTGCACAATGGGCCCGTTGAGGCCTAAGTGCATGCGTAAATATTCGCGCCTCCATCGTAATACATACATACAAATATGTTATATTATTTTTTTGTTCTTAATTTTGTTCATTATATCAACTAGGTGTCTTTCGTTATACCCGTTATTTTGGCAGATCGATTTTATATTATTATATTCCATATCATAACTTTGTTTACTTAGGGGATATGTGATTAATCTGTTGCACATATAATGGATGGCCGCATTTTTTATGTTTCTTGAAGTGTGGGCGATATTAGGGGTGATTATAGCTGTGGACGTGGATTTTCTAAAAATGTCAAAAATAAGTTTATTATGTATCATATCTTTGGTGAAAAGCGTGAACCGGTCTGCTATTTGGGCTTCAGAGCCGTTGTATATGATCAAAATGACATCGACGTAGCGTCCATAATAAATTATATTCTTAGTAACAATGTGGTGTTGTTCGTTAAAAATAAGTTGTGGTCCACATATACATCTGCTAAACACCTGATATTGCGGAACCCATGGGTAGGCCATCAGACATCATAATGTTTCCCTCCGAACATAAAAAAAACTGTTTTAAAGCATTCCTGAATAGTATATTACCATTTAATGAATACACAAATAATTTTGTTTAATATATACAAAATGAAAAAGTTTTACAACATTTAATTTTTTTTAATGTGTTACACACATCTTGATCATAGTAAAATCAACTATTCAACAGCATCTGTTTGTTTTAAAAAACAAAAACCCATATCCATTAATGAACTGAACTGAACCACAACAAAAAATAATAATTATATTGAATATTATTTCCGGAATTTGACACTTTTATTTTGGCAAACTTTTCACTGGTGAAAATGGGCTGTAATAACCCTAGGAATAATATTTCTACAGATGTAATCGAAAAGGCTGGCAGAGTTCGATCTATTCTGGTTTCAGAGATGTCCGATATGGTCTTTAACAACCAATGATTTTCAAGACAAAGAAATTTTGAACTATATAGAAAAAAAACTCGTGCTTTAAAAACAATACATAATTATTTAGCTCGAAATCTAGCCATACACAAAACAAAAGTAATACAAAATTCAATGCTGTAAATTTCACAAAAAAAGAACTTGAAGGCTGAAATTTAACAAAAAAAAAAATCTAACCTTTCGGCGCTGGTCCTTCCCCAAATGATGATAATAAACGAAGGTGGCGTGTTTCGTGGTGACTGGGCTGGCGGTCGGTACAAAATTCGGTCTGCAAGTGGACCCTTAACACGTGGTCGACGGAAAATTTCCACGATGACGGTGAAAATAATAATCGGGCCGAAACTTGATGAACCGCCTTCGACTTCATCGGACCAAAACGCCGAGAAGATGGTTAACGATGTACTTTTCTTCTTTGTCATTGGACAAGCACACAAACCAAAACGTGTAATTACAATTTTACATCACACAATGGGTGCTCCAAAAACTCATCTACAGAATAGAAAGACTTAGGCCTCTTTCAGACGAGACGGTTTGGTTGATTCAACTAAATTGTCTGGTTGACTCTCAACTAGTTGACTGCCGTGTGAAGACTCTTTTAAGGCTAATTTCATACCAGGCAACTTGTGGAATCAACTTCTCTTCCCAACGGGAGGTCAGTACGATGTTAGAACCCGAGGAAGTTGGAGCACTTCTTGTGCTTGCTTTCTTGCACGAAGAGCAACAAAAAAAGAGGAAATCCAGACGAAGAAAAGTGTGGGTACATCCGTTCTTACAAAGTCGGGAAAAGGGCGCTTTCTCGCTACTATATCCACAACTGCTTAGCCACGAGGATAAATTCTTCAATTATTTCCGCATGTCACGATCATCCTTCGAAGAGCTTCACTCCCTGATTAAACACAGGATTCATAAAGAAGACACGATGATGAGACAGGCTATATCAACGCAAGAAAGACTAGCCATTACACTGAGGTAAGTGAAGAAGTATTTTTAAGATTAGTATATTTTAAATTTGAAGTAGGTTTAATATAAAACGTATACCTTTCTTCTACCAATACCTTTCTCCTATACCAATTTTATAACACAATATTTGTATTTGATTAATTAATAATGATCAAGGGGACTAGGAAAACAATAAAGCACCATAAAAAAACAAAATATTATTTTTTAAATGTTTGTACACAATTAAAGTTAAGTAAAATTAGAGGAATTATGTGGAAATTCCAAATTTGATGATGAAGGGCTTATTGCCAGAGATGCAGCTGTGGAATGTTCCGAAGGAGGTTGAGGGGATGTGAGTGTAGGGATAGGTGATTCTGAATAAGGGGGATACTGTGCAGGATAAGTTGAATAATGGAGACGAGGGAAATTGGTGTACATCGCCTGCTGGGTTGGAGGTTGGGGAGTTTGTGTGGGAAAATATTGCGGGTGTACAGTCTTATTATAATATTTTGTTACAACTTGGAGAATTTCTGATCGCATGGCGAGTTTATTCATGCCTTGAACGGCGCGGGTGTAATTTAGGAGGGACATTACAAAATTATAATCTTCATCCACTTCTTCTCTTTCACCCTTCCTCTTTTCTGCAGCCATCCTTTCCTCCAAGCTTCTTTTCAAAAGTTGGCAAACGTCGGCCACAGGATTGTCACTGTCACGCTTCCGCTTTGAAGACGCTGTGGAAGATTGAGCTACTGGGTTGGTCTTCTCAGTCCCCAATTCTTCCGAAACTGGTGCACCTTCTTCCTTTTCCCCTTCTTCTTCCTCATCTCCATCGTCCGCATCGCCGATGTTAGAATGCGTTGACTTGTTGGTAAATACAGGAGCGAGGAAGGATAAAACCTCAAAGTAGACATATTGTGTTTTCTTTTTTTTTGCTGATCCGGATTTTGGAGTTTGTAATTCGCGCTCCCTCTTATAACACTGCCTCAGGTTTTTCCACTTTTTGTTAAGCTCTTTAACTGAAACATAAAATAAAATAAAAATTAATAGAAACTTACTACGTGTACATTTACGATATACAAATTGTTACAATTTATGAAATAAACTTAAAAGTAGGTATGCACTCTATGTGTCTTATTTTGATTTTCAGATATTTGGCTTCAGGGTGCACACTAACAGATCTACACTACAGTTACAAATGCGGTATATCAACACTCAGTGGAATTGTGGAAGAAGTGTGTCAAGTCATTTGGGAACTAAGCAGCACATTCTTAGCAGTTCCATCAGAGGATGCTTGGCTGAGTATTGCATCTGACTTCGAGAAAACAGCTCACTTCCCTCATTGTCTTGGTGCGATTGACGGGAAGCACATTAGGATAATAAAACCGAAGGATAGTGGGTCTCTTTATCACAATTACAAACATTATTTTTCAATTGTCCTATTAGCCATTTGTGATTCTAATTACTTACTTCGGGCTGTTGATATTGGAGCTTATGGAAAGCAGTCAGATTCAGGAATTTTCGAGAACACCACAATATGGAAAAGAATGTCGTCCAACACTTTAAACATTCCATCTGCATGCCCAATAGAAGAAGGGGGGTGTCCCGTGGATTATGTGTTTGTCGGTGACGAAGCGTTTGGATTGTCAAAACACATGATGAGACCTTTTGCAGGAAATAGCTTGACTATAAAGCAAAGAGTTTTTAACTACAGACTTTCCAGAGCTAGAAGGTTTGTGGAATGTTCTTTTGGTGTTTTGGCCAACAAATGGCGAATATTTCATCGCCCAATGAATGTAAAAGTGCACTTTGCAGAAAACATAGTTAAAGCGTGTGTTGTCCTTCACAACTTTGTAAGGCTAAGAGATGGGGTGATTTTTGAAGACACACTTGTTGCACCAACTACATTACAGGACGTACCAATGGGGGAGGGTATTTCCGGCCAGTCCTACTCCAGACAGCCAAGAGATATAAGAAATCACTTAGCTGATTATTTTGTTGGACCAGGACAGTTAGAATGGCAGTATGATAAGATTTAAAATAGGATTAGCTACGATAGGTACGATACATCTCCGTGGTAGATATTTTTTATGTATTGTAGATTGCAGGCATATATACATTTATGTTTATATTGAATATCAACCGTAACAATATTATCTCATGCAAAAGACGAAATAAAAATATAAATTTAAATAAAAAAATATAAATGTTTAGTCTACGTTTGTTTTCCTACGATTGTTTGTGTTCAGATCTATTCGAAACGTATTTAGATTGATAAATAATCAGTTATATGAAATAATCAGTTATATGAAGTTTGGAAGCGCTAACAATTGCGCATCACATAATAATTGTAATGTGCACCCAACGGTTAAAATAGATATTATAATTATTTTTTTAATAATTATTCAAAATATTTCTAATAATTTTAATAAAATGTTCTTACCGATTGCACCTTGTTTGACAGCCTCCATGCCGTCAAAATCTGCTACGCAGCTCTGTGCTACTTCTCTCCATGCTTGAGTTCTTTTTATTTTATCACTATATTCTTCGCGCCACATATCCCATATCGCGGGACAATGCCGGATTTCTTCAATGAAGTGCTCCACATTAAACCCGAGAGGTAATCGTTCCTCCATTCTGACCAAACTCAACTAGGCGACCAGTGTGAAGGGCGAATGCTGAGTAGCGTCTTTTCAGTTGAGTCTACTAGTGGGGATGAGAACGTGAGCGGCACAAGTGCCTATTGGCCATCCGCCTGAGCGGACGAGTCGATTGCGTGTGAAGGGGTTCAGGCGGTTCCCGATCATTTGCTACATCGCCACACTCCTTGGCACCCGTCCGTTCAACTAGTGGAATCAACTAATCGCCTCGTCTGAAACAGGCCTTAGATGAGCAACAACGACCTACCAATACCAGACCAACCACCGATCCTGCCAAACCCCAACCAGGACCATCAACAACCCCTATTAGTGATCCTGTTTTTGACGATTTTGATCTTGACACTATACTTAGTGAAATTGATCCTACTTTTGCTACGGGACTATCCGGTACGGGAACGGCAAATACTATATCAAATATGGATATACCTGAAGACAATGTACAAAGGGAGGGTGCCGGAAGAGGAGGAGTTGGTGGAGCTCACTCCCTTCAATCAGCGGGTAACACTCTAAAATATTTATCTCGATCCCAATCGATTAATGAATATACTATGACTTATCGTAAATCACGAATATTATTTACATATGGATATGCAAATGTAAATATTAGTCAACATATTGAACCAACGCAAAAAGATGCTGTTACTGATTATATTACAACACCATTATCGTTAATTCCAGTTGATTGGTTACCATTTTATTTGTCACCAGTAGAATATGATCACTTACCAATTAACAGTAAAGCAATATCTTGTAAGTGTAAAGTATATTGTTTAGGAACACGTGTAGCATTTGATCATGGTACTAGTTTGTCTGGAACAGCAACTTCTGAATATATACCTATTGGTATTAAGAGTATTGGAATGAATATTACAACATATGGAAAAAACATGTCATATAGTGTAAATGCACAAGATCCCATGGTTCCTACAGAAATTACAAAAATGGATTTAACCGATTTAGCTGGCAAATTTTACGATCATCCAAATTCAACAGTTATGAATATACCTAGAAGTAATTCAAATTTCTGGGTCCATGAGTGGAATAAATCTGCAAATCCACAAGATAAATATCCTGATTATCTAACACATAATGAGGGAATGTTTCGACAAGATGAAAATGTTGATACATTTTTAATAAATAATTGTTTGGGTGATGTTATTGTGGATTATCAATATAATTTTAAAGGTGGAGCATTAAAAGAAAATAAAAAACATTGGATTTCATTTACACGGAAAAATGCTGACGTACACTTGAGTAAACCATGTGCTAAACTTGGAAAAATTCAATTTTACAAAGATGCTCAAAAAAAGATAATACCTGGACATTTGGGAATTTCTAGTGAGAGTTTAGCGTATTAATTTATTAACAATATTCATGGTTTTTATAGTCAACAAATCGAATGTCACGGCGCTCATCATCCACTCAATGGACCAATAGTTACTACTCGACAGTCGCAAGTACATGTTGGTTTATTAGCTACTCCACAATTAAATCCTGGAAATGAAGCTACATCGTTTCTTAATTCATGTTGTTATTGGTTAATAGAAAATGAACTAAATATATCTGTTAATCATACGAGTGCATTTACAAAAGGCAGTTTAGTTGCATATCCGACAGAAGTTATATTATATCCTAATCAATCTAAAACGTATACGAATGGAGCAACATTATTGGGAATAAATGATTCTGGTTCTTCAATTGAAGACATCGATTTCGAAATCATACCATCAGGTGAAGGATCAACTATTAGTTCACAATCTAGTAGAAGTAATGATACTTATATTAAGGGTTTATCACAATTAAAAATAAAAAAAATAATAATATAAATGTTTTATTTAAAAAATACATATGGAATACATTAGAAAGTAACATTAAAAGGTATCATCTGAATTATATTCTTCATCATCACTAGTTACATTATTACTATTACTATCATTAATAGTTTTATTTTGTAAACAATCATATTTTCGTAACACTTCGGGAAACGTTAACGGATGCGGTTTTTTTTAAAATTGTTTTAAATATATACAAGGTTTCCAAAATGTTTTATAAATTCGACAATTAAATGCCTCTTCTTTGGGAAAAATGTCCTTATTTGATAATACAATCACTGGAGTTTTAGTCACTTGCTGATCGTCAGAATATTTTACTCTTACTGGACATGTGTCTCCACCGAAGATCATCTTAATTGTGTCTCACGCAGATGGCTCACAATTCGGTTCATTCCAACATAAAATCCGTTTATTAACGCAATCTTGTAATGAAAAACCAATAAATTTGTTAAAGTTTGCGATATATCCTACACTTAAACAAAAATGTAAAATAATATCAAAGAAAAAATTCTTACCCGCACTAGGTTCAGATATACAAACAATCGCGTTTTGTTTACCATTATTACGATTAACTATATTAATAATTATTTTTAAAAACTCACGAATTTTAGTAACATTACTAAATTGAAATTCTAATAATTTTTGAATAATCTCTACAGATTCAGAAATATTATTATAATGCTCAGGTACATTTCCCATTGGAGCATTATATATACATACTTCTGCTTCTTCAGCATAACGTTCTAGTTCAATAATCGACATATCCTGTATTTTTGCGTTAATTTGTTTGAGTGGAATTTGAATACCATTTTTAGTTAATTGCCAATATTTAAATTTTGAATTTAGAAAATAAGACGTCTGAAAAATATAGGATAATGGACTACTGACATGATTCTTTAGCCAAACTTCAAATTGCAATCCTTTTCTTCCTTTTTCTTGTCTGCTTTCGTCATCATTCGCTTGTTCAATATTTCGAGTATGCGATTGAGGTGTATGTAAATTGGATCTACAGGTGACGAAGTCACAAACTGAATCCGTCGCAGAGACGACTTCCACCAATCTTTTTTTGTCCATCACAGAACACTTTTGGAATGGCATGATATCTAACTTTACCACTTCGTATCCAGACGATTCCTCCGCACTCCAGGTAATCAATTGTTCGTTCGTCTTTTTCTGCATACGAAATGGTATTTTCGATATACTCTGCAGAGAAGTGCCGGCTCCAAATAATTCTTCTTCTCCCAACAAAACGATGTTGGAGGAGTTCTCGGAGTTCATCTACACCGGCCGGTGCTATATGAGCAGTCGTGGACAATATGTGGTCTGTGCCATGCCGGAAGACGAGGCAGAAATTGAAACTTGAAGTTCGGTTGTGTGGATCTGGTATAATAATTTCTGAAACTCCTCCGGTATGGCGTCCACGAATAATATCATGCACGATTCTTCTTTTGAGAGGAATTCTAACAATTTTTCTAGTGATAAATTTGCTAAATGTTCCTGTTGTTGATGGAGAGGCACAGGGTTTTCATGGCTCTCTTCATACATCCATGAACAACCTGCACTACTCGTTTGGCTTCGTATTGAGTATCGATTGTCAACTGTAGAAGAATTTTGACCAATATTGGAATAATTAATTTTATTGTCTTCTGTTCTATCCATATGTTGGTAAGGTGATCCAAGAAAGAATTCGGCTCGATCTTGTGGACATCTGTCTCTGGATCGCTCTCTTCTATTAGATGATTGTCCTGCAGAATGCCCTGTGTTAGTGGTTCGAATGTCACTTTGCACCGTTTGGATGGTGGTGGAGACGATCGGGATGTCCTGGGCATTTTGTGGTTGAAAGAATAAAAATTCGTTCAAAATATCTTCTGGTTGTGGATACACACTGTCACTGTTACCTTCTATATTACTTTCTAATATATTCCCCGATTGGCGATATACACCGTCTTATATACTCAAATCGATAGTGATAAATATTACGTAAGATAGAATAGCCTATTGACCTGTCCGCAGGCAGCGCTAGGCTATGCCTAACACATGCGGCCCATGACCCGAGAAAACGTGTTCTAAGGATTTCTCGCAATCGGGTGCAGCGACAGCGGTCGGAATTGTATGAACAGTCGTGGATGATGTGGGAGTGATCTTGGCCATGGTTGAAGATGAGGCAAAAGTTAAATCCTGAAGTTCTTCCTTGTGCATCTGGTACAGCAATTGTTTCAATTCCTCGGGTACCGGATCCACGAATAACGTCGTGTAAAACTCGTCTTTTGAGAGAAATACGAGAAACTTTTCTAGGGGTAAACTGACTAAACGTTCCTTGTCTTTCACTTCCAGGCATAGATCTTTCATAGCCCTCTTCATACATCCATGAATTGTTTGTGCTATTTTCTTGACTGCAAACAGTTCGTCCATCGTTAAACTGACGAGTATTTTTTGTAATAGGTTGAGAATTATTTTCATTGTTTTGTTGTCGATCCAAATATTCACTAGAATGTCCAAATAGGAATTCTCCGATATCACCATCTTCGGTTCCTAGTCCTGTATTAAGTCGTTCTCCTCGAGTATATCCTGTGTCTCGAAAGTTACCCTGGCTCTCTTCGATGGTACTGCAGATGTTCGACCCAGATGTTGGTATATTAAATATAATACAGTCACTTAATAACGTATCGATAGTTTCATTAATAGGCGAATTATTCATGATACTGCCTTGATTCTCCAGAGTGTCTATGTACTATTGCATGTATGTAGTTAATAGGCGGTGTAAAAATATTGTTCCTTTTTCCCGTCGTCACATGGGTTGCTTCCACAAGTTTTAATTAGGTTAAGCATTGTACGAAACAAATGCAAACTCTCATCGATGGTTGAGCTACCAGGCTGTGCGTCGTCTCGTCCATTAATAACGTGTTCGACTATTTCCAGGGGATTTGTTAGCCTCGAAAATGCGGACAGAAATTCGGTGCGGATGTCGATCCATGATTTTTCCACTGGGTCACATATGATTAACCAGCCGGCGGCTTCTGCTTTCAGCGCTTTCGATAACGCGGAAGCTAATTTCATCTCAGATAAGTTGTGCATTTTCACGAATCCATCTACGAATTTGCACCAACCTTCTGCATTCGCTAACCTTGCCTTAGGGTCAAATACTGGCAGCTTAACGGGGCTTGTGAATTGACGGGACGGTTCTGCCGCGTCTTTCGCACTTCCCAACGAATCAAGCAGTTGATTCAAAAGTTCACCTATTTGCACCAGCCCACTATTCGCGTCATCACTTGAATTATTTGGAGGTAATCCCACTTCTGATGTCAGAGCGATGGGTTGGTAATCGTTGATTGAGTCGCTTTTACATTCCATTGCGGACGGAATATTATTAAGCATTCACGAATCAACTTAATTTACAAAGTATATTAGTTACAATGATAATACAAGTGATTCATATAAAAAAAGAACAACGCAGTTAGGGAAACGATAACGAATACGCGTGCCTCAAGTGATAGCAGACCGATATCCGATATCTTAACGAAGGCCGTATTGGGGTATCTTGCATAATAAACGTTTACTATAGGAGTCCATTGGATGTTTTTTATAATTATCAATTTCCAAAATACTTTATTAAAAGAACTTACCTAGAACATTTGGATTTTCTATAGTTTTTCAGTTGGTAGTATTGTAGATTCTAGATTTTTATTACAAGCAAATTTTTGTATACAACCATCACATAAGTGAAATACATGCTCATGTCTAGAAATTTGTTTTGAAATTAATCGGCGGAAATTTTTAATACGCTCTTCCATCATCGTAAATATGAATTTTGAGAAATGCATAATATATTCAGCTTGCGCACAGGAGCCAAAAATACCTTAATGGTTTTAAAACACATTAAAGGTCGATTCCCACATAGGACTGGGCGACGACTGTGCTGCGACTGTGTTAGGCTAGGCGCAAATTGAGACACAGGCGAGACAGGTGGCACAGGGCAGCACAGCTCAGATAAATTGCGTGAGACGTCTGTCTCGCGCAGTTTGATAGCCTTGCCGCGCATATTGTCGAGCAGTATACACAGGTTTTTGTAACGTGCCTACATTGAAATCAATTGATATTATAAGTAACAATTGAATTTCGCATAATGGAAGAAATACTTAATTTAAGTGCAGAATCAGACTCAGAAGCAGAAATGGACATTTATGTGTTACATTCTTTGTCAAGAAAAAGAAAATCTAAAACAAGTAATTATATTAAACCAAGAAGAACTCATGGAGAGTTTCTTTTATCTTCTGCGTTTTCTGATAAAACATTCACCAATTATTTCCGGTTAAATCGGATTCAACTTGAAGAAGTGCATACTCTAATAGAAAATTTGATTTGCTCGGAAGGATGTAACGCCCAACAACTAATTGGAACCAGAGAAAAACTAGCTATATTTTAAGGCAACTTCATATAAATTTAGAAATGTACATTTATTCATTCGTAACCGAACCAGAGTTATTATAATAATCTACCAGATTGGCCGCAGTAGATAAAGTATTAATGTTAGAAGGGGGTAGGGCAGGTGTAGAACCAGGTATGTAACTGTTAGAAGAGTGTGGTCGGCCGAAGGAACTAGGGGAGGAATTGCAAAATGAATATTGCTGAGGAGATAAATCCTGGGAAGTAGAATAATTGGATAAGAATTGTGGATGGGTTGCTTGAGAAGGTTGTATGTTCAACTGATTAGTTTCCACTTCTGACACTACTTGAAAACCCCTATTTCTAGTGAGATGTCGAGAAGCTGGCGGCATTTTTTTCGTAATTTCGTACATTGACATATAAAAGTGATATAAGTCATCCTTGGAAGCTTTTTGTTCCTGTGTTTTTTTTTTGCAAGAACCCTTTCTTTACCTCTCTGTTCATGGCGCTGCAGAGACATTTTTATCAAAGTTAATGGATCATCTTTTTTCATTTTCTTGCCAAGAGGCTTTAGAGGTTTTGAAACTCTTTGCGTGTTCGTATCATTGTTCTCCGCATTTTCGTCCTTTTCATTCTGAGTCTCTTCCTGATCTGTATGCTCAGCATCGTTATCGACATTTACTATCTCATTCTTTTCTTCAAATTTTTCTGAAACGTCGTTATAGGCTATATTTGTTTCCCGTGGTCTATTCGCCATAAAAGGCATTAAAAACTCCATTTGGTGTTGGTACTTCCAAGGTTTAGTTACCGTTGCGCCTGATCGCCGTTGCGCCACTTTTAAAATTCATTTTTTGTCTTCTCAGTGCATCTGTGTGACAATTTCGTAACTTCAGCCAAATATTTTTTGGCTCAGTACCTAGGATAAAATATAACAGTTGTAGTATAATAGTTGTAATTTTTATAAATATGAAAAATCAAAACGTCTATTGTAAAACTATTTTTGCTCAAAAATTGTTTTCGTTTCCAGCTATTTGGCAACAGGAGACAGTTAGAAAAGTATCGCTTACAGTTATAGATTGGGAGATCGAACTGTGTCGAACATTGTGAATGAAGTATCAGTTGCTATATGGCAAAATATGCAGCCGCACTATCTGCCAGAACCTACGAAAGAAACTTTGGAAGCCATTGCTCTGGATTTTGAAAAAAGTGAAATTTCCCTCACCGTGTAGGCGCGTTGGATGGAAAACATA
>JAWQRK010000014.1:0-12152 GCA_033557545.1 Amphistomus primonactus
ATTCCGTTTAAAATAAGGAAGTTGACCAACTTCCTTATTTTAAACGGAATCGTATCATTTTTATTTCATTTTTGGTTTCTACGTTATAAAATAAGTTGATGTTAATAAGGTTAATAAATATACCTAAATCCTTCCGTTTTTTTTTTGAGATATTTCAAAATTTAACTTTTTTTCCTGTTTATCCCATAAACCTTTGCCGGTAAATATTTAGATTATTATCCTAGCAAATTTCTTGAAAATTTGTGTGTATTTAGCTTAAGCATGAAGACATTCATCTATTGCTCGTCCATTATTTTATGACATACAGGGTGTTCAAAATATAGAATACTTGATGTCAACTTCCAGTTCTACAAAAAAATATATTTGTTCGAAAATAATTTGATCTAAAAGGCAACAAAGAAAATTTCAAATGGAAATAAGCAGTGGAGAAAACTTCTACCAAACCACTTGTGTGGAAAAGCCTGTATATGCAGTAATATAACTAATATAACGTAGTTTTATGCCAAATAAAAATGTCAACTTAGGGAAAATCTTCTTTTTTTATTAGTACAAACACATTTTTGTTATATACCGGGCGATGGGTATACTTCCAGCACTTTTTGGTTCAAGATAGGCGAAATCGGAGAATCTGTGCCTTAGTTTTTTCAGCTCCACAACCTAAAAATATTTTTAAGAATACAGGTAACCAAAAAAATTGCTGATGTCAACTGCATGTTTTCACATTTTTAGATTCCCCAAGGAATGTAAAGAGTTTTGACACAGACCAACCCATATCTGTCTTTTAAATTTTCTGAGATATGTGTGATATCTCTGAAAAATATCATTTGTAGAGGGTAGTTTTACTTAGAGGCGGTTGTACAATGCAAGTTGAACTTTATGTTCAACTGAACTCAGTTCACAACCTAAACTAGGTTTATAGATAATTGGGTTTCCCAAACGTTGGTTCAACGTGAAGTTGGCAACAGAAATAGAGAGATTTCTAGTGTATTTCAGTTCGTGGGCGTTGGTGGCAATATGCGAAACCATTCGACCGCTGTTTTTAACACGTTCGTTAAGTGGTTTAGAGCGTCATCGTTATCAGTTTTAAAATAAAATGAGTAAGAGAGCAGTATATTTTTCAGCCACCGAGGAAGAACAGTTGGTAAGTAAATGTATAAATATAACATTGTATAATAATAATGTATATGGCCCATAAATTTCCAAATATTTCTTACTTTTTTATTACTGTACTCCTATTACAGGTGTCTTTAGTTAAAGAAAGGAACGAAATCCTGGAATGTAAGAGGACCGATGTCATTTCATGTACAGGGAAAGCCGGAGAATGGGCAAAGTTGGTCGTTGCCTACAACGATTCTGGATCTATTTTCCGCAACGCAGTGACATTGCGTCGTAAATACGAAAATTTTAAAAAAAGAAGCAAAAATAGACTCGCTGACAACAAAATGCGCATGAATATAACTGATGGTGGGCCGCCAGTTGAATGCCCTATTACAAATATTGATGCAACAATAAAAGAAATGCTCGGTGAGCAATTGCTGAGATACAACTCAGAATTTGATAAAGATACACAAAATAATCATGGTATGACGCAATCAATAAATGAATATCAGATAATTTATATAATCTTTTTTTTTAGTTAATGAGGTTACAGTTATATCAGCCAGTCAGTTAGAATGTATACCTGTACTGTCCTGTACAGGGGTACCGAATGAACCAGCGGAGCCATCGCAAGAAAATTGGGCGAAATATAATCCAAATATGCTTCGTCAGCCTCGAACTGTCAGCCTAATGCCAACTGCTCTGCAGGCAAGAATTAGGAAAGAAAGTAAGTACTAAAGTTAAATAAATTTGATATGATAAAGTATCAATTTTTGAAATAGTTCATGACCTATTTTTATTATAATAACACCTTCAAATAGCAGAGCAGTTCCGCTTACTCCAAATAAGAAAAGGCAAAAGGCAAGGACTGACGACATTTGGAGTCAAGTAGGGAAGGCGAAGCTGGAGTTGCTTCAAATTAAAAAAAAAATATTGGACCAAGAAGAAAGGAGTAAAGAAGAACATAAATTAAAAATAGAAATAATAAAAGCGGAACATGCCGCAAGAATGCTCGTTATTCAAAAGGAAATAAAAGACATCATTAAATACTTTTCTTACTTAAAATATAAATGTTTTGTTTTATTACACAAGTGTTTCAAAATACTCATGAATTCGAGAAAATCTTACATAGTTATTGTTCTGCCGATAATTCGGTGTATTATGGTCGTTGATGTTTCCTAATTCTATTGCTGCCTCAATATCTTCTATTTCCGGTGGTTCTTCTTCACCCATTTCGCATGCAAGATTGTGCAGTACTGCGGTTGCAACGATAACCGCTTCTACCCGCTCTAAATTTAAGCGAATGCCTAACGCTAAAATAGGGAATCTTCGTTTCCAGACACCATAACTTCTTTCTACAGGGTTTCTTGTCCTTATTTGGCACTCCTTAAAGATGCGTTCTGCAGGAGAGATAGGATTACCCAACGGTGTGATAAGATACTTCTTAATTGGGTATCCACTATCGCCTACAAGCAAACTGTCGCCCATTTCACCTCTTTCAAATCTACTTCTAATATTACCTGGCCAACGTGCTACAATATCCTGTATTTTTAAATCGGGTCCGCAAATTGTCTGGACATTCATTGAAAAAACCCTTTCCTATTTCGGAATGTCTCAGCATGGTCTCCCCCGGGACTTTGAATTTTTACGTGTGTACAGTCTAATGCACCGATACAGTGGGGAAATCTGGCAATTCGGAAGAAACGCTGTCGCACAACTCCAATTTCCTCTAACAATTCTGGCATTTTCACGTACTGTGGACGAAGTTGTGCTATTGCGCGAGATACTTTTTGTACAATTCTACTTGCTGTAGAATTGTATCTGTGCGAGCCCGTTTTGCTGGCGAATTAGCCGCAGACAGCACATCTCGTCGTTTGGCGAGTATTTTCTACTGGCAAGTGTTAAAACGTTTTTTACCCCTCTATTTGGCGGCGAGATTTTCCGTCGTCAACTCTTGTCAGCCAACAGGTTTTTAAAACCTTGTATCCGCGATGCCGACGTGTACGTGCGGCAAGGATTTCGCCACTCAGGCGGGAATGAGGCAGCATATCCGCCGAAGGTACTACCGACCCGCGACCGACAGAGACGATGGAGTCTGTGCCGTTTGTGGCCGGAAATTCGCATCTTTTGCAGGCATGAGACAGCATATGAGGCTTGCGCACCCGGTCGAGTATAACAGGGACCTTGAAGACCAGGTGGGCAATCCGGTTAGAGCACCCAACGCCTGGACGGATGAGGAGGTGTTGTCTATGGCTCAAGAAGAGCTAAAATACGAAGGCCATTTTATCAACCATCCTCACCATCTACAGACATAGAACCAGGCACGCAATTGACTCCAAACGGAGGACTAGGGAATATAAAGATCTGTTAGCTAGCCTGAGAGCCAAACCCGCTGTTGACTTGGAAGTTATATCGTCCGACTCTGCATCTGCACATAGCGAGTCGGAAGAAGAAAACGTCACCCTTATAGAGGATGAAGAGCTACTTGTGCCCACAACACCTGACCGCGCAAATATGAGCGCTTGCGTCCCTGGCGGCGTTCCCGACCCGGTTCGGGTGTTCTTGAACACCTATTTTTCGAGTTGGGAGGGTCGTCAGGCGATCGACGAGCGCCTTATGACGGTCGTCACATCCTCGTCAGTAAAAAACTCCAGTCCAGCGGTTCGTGAGGCTCTTGAAGTCTGGCTAAGGGAGGCGGTCCCTCCGCAAGAAATTGACTACGCAGCTCCTAAACGCCGGCCCGCTACTCGTCGCCGTGTATACGGCCGCGGCGCAGATCGTGCGTATCAGTACAAGGTAGTCCAGCAAATGTTTCGGAGAAATCCGAAACAGCTGGCACACCACATACTTAATGACGTACCCGTTACCTCTACGTCAGAGCTGCCGTCGGTGGACGCGATTGACCGACACTTCCGCCCAATTTTTTCTAGTCCCTCCCCTCTGGACGAAGAGGACATTAAGCCAGTCCATGACGTGCCAGCCGACCTGGGAGATCCCATCTCGGAAAATGAGGTGCGTGATGGGTTGCTCGGAATGCGATTGTCAGCCCCTGGTCCTGACGGGTTCTCTGTTATTAAGAACTATGCCCGTTCAGCGCCTGGTGATCCTGTGCAACATCTGCCTCCTATACGGTGTAGTTCCAAAGCGTTTTGATGAGAACAGAACCATTCTTATCCCGAAACCTGGCGACCCAACAGACCTCAACAATTGAAGGCCTATCACGATTGCCTCCACTCTGCTGCGGTTTTTAAACCGCGTGCTAGCCCGTCGCCTGGGACGACTGCTCGTGCACTCCCACCAACGCGGTTTTCGCAGCGTAGACGGTGTCTTATTAAACACACTTACTCTTCAGACAGTCATTAAATCTAAGAGGGATGCGAGGAGGCCATACAACATTTTGTCTTTGGACCTCAGAAAAGCATTCGACACCGTCTCGTTTAATTCCATCTTTAGAGCGCTGCAGCGTTTCGGAGTGGACGAGCGTATGATCTCCCTTGTAAGGGCGCAATATTCCGGGGCATTTACCAGAGTTGTGGCTGGTGGATCATCGACAGGCGTTATTCCCATAACAAGGGGGGTTAAGCAGGGCGACCCGCTATCCCCTGTACTATTTAATATCGTTCTAGATGAGCTTTTATGCTCTCTAGAGGCGAACCCAAGATCGGGAATGACATTCGGTGATAGCGCAAGGGTCTCGGTGCTGGGATACGCCGATGACCTTGTTTTATTGGATGACACCGTGGAGGGCGCCAAGCGGTCATTGCGTGAGACCGTGGGGTTTTTCGGGAGGAGGGGCTCCCGAGGTTCATTTTTAGACATAAAAATGAACCCGTTGCATAAAACCTCATGGTTAATAGCACCATGTCGGCAGGCGAAAGAGCGCTATTTCTGGAACAGACAAATTAGTCAGGAATCACATTTTATTATAACAGAAATATCTACCTATTTGTAGGATTTGAAATTAATCCTTCAATTTCATTGACTATTCGTTGCACTGTCATCTTTGAAAGGCGAAATCTTGTGAAAAATTCGTTATCATCCCATACTTCGAAATGATTTGGTCGCACTCTGACAGAGATATTAGGAAATTTGTTCATCATCTTCGCGTACAACTTCGACATCCATGACAATTTTTTCAAATATACCTAATAATCTCTTACGCCTTTCGAAAATTTGTACGTTATGAATTGACAGCTTAACTCGAAATCCCGCCCACCACGTGTGAACTGAGTTAAACCTTGGAGGTTGACCGTTCAATGATCTAGTAGTTTAAACTAAGTTCAAGAAAAGAACTCTAATTGAAAAACGTGTATTTTTGTATGATCTAAGTTTAAACGTTGAACTACGTTTAAACTTGCATTGTACAACCGGGTCTTAATGTTGCTTCCCTATTTTCCAAAACTGAATAAATCACTTAGGGTAGAAGTTGCGAGGGTGAAAATGTGAACAAATTAAATTTTATTGATTTAATCGTGTTCGGCATGCTATTCTACATGCATCTTCTTGAATATATTTAAGCATGTCCTATACCTAAAATGCTTAGTTAAAGAGATAATTAGGCATTTGTCAATAATATGCAACAGATATCAGAAACGTCAAATTGCTGCAATTTGATTTGTAATTTCGTAGTTGTTATAATGAATTGTAAGTGAACATGAATTTTACTAGACATATAATGGTAGATCATTTAAAATGGATATGATCCATGAACTCATATACAACATTTCTTTACTAATTGAGTGGACATCCTGGATTTGTACAGAGTGTCTACCGTCTACCAAGTGGGGAATGGATAAAGCTAGACGTCTGAACATTACTGTTTGCATATGGTAGGAACGAAACTAAAACATAAAATTATTTTCAGTAAGCTAAGCTGGCGGTTCCGGTTATGCCAGCAGATGACAACAACTTTGTTAGTTTAAATGAAATGGTCCCATTTTTTTTTTCTTAATCTGCATTCAATTTTCAACAACTTTCGCAATACATTTGGTAGGCTTAGACTGGTCGATTTTTTTTCGCAAAAATTATGCAACCGCAGCATCATTTTGAAAAATTGAATTTTCATGATTTGACTTATGCAATGTTCATACTTCATTCACTATTGGACGAGATATTTGAAAATGTTAGAAATACATTTATCTAAAAATAGTCGAACTTGTCGCCGTTTAATAGAACAGAATTCAGAAGGTTATAATTCCATTTTATAATCCATGGGAACCAAATGAAACAATAAGAAGAGCTGAACTCGTTACAAATGACGAATTTAATGTAGGGTTTTAGCTTATTTTCACGCAAATCCAAACGCCTCAGTTCGTGCCGCCATAGCTCATTTGGACATCTCTCGTTGCCAAATGTAGAAGACTTCAAAGAAATACGGATTTTATCCTTTCAAATTTTCGCCAATTGCAATAATGCATCCAAGAGACGAACGGCAAAAACGTAATTATTATTTACCATAAGTAAATAAAGAACATTTTTTGATAACTCGATTTCCAAAAGATTCTTGCATTAATTGTTCACCCAAAATTATAAAATCGATAAACCTAAATTACATAAACGTCATAACTGATAACTAACTGGTCATGGATGAATGTATTGAATGGATCACTTTTGTATCATGAACTCGGAAAACCTTAAATAATCGAAAAATGATACATTTTAGGTTTAGGGAAACCTAATGCCGTTTAACGAGGATTTTAATTCTACATTTGAAAAGATAAACATTTTTGTTAGGTGTCATTTAAAAAGAATAACATTTTGTCATTTAAAGATTTAATAATTATACTTATAAAGTATCCGGTATCTGCTTTTGTGATAAAGCATTAACCATACTGAAGTAAATTTGAAAAAGAAAAATATACCTCGAGCTGGGCTTGAACCACGGGTTGGACTTGAATCAACGACCTTTCTGTTGCATGCGGACTGCTCTTACCAACTGCGCTACCGAGGCTCACCATGTTTCCGTACATTTTATCCTTTTGTCTATATACCGACACTCAGAAAACAAAGCACCAAAAAATGTGCGAGATAACAATTTGAACGCAATAAATTTAATTTAATGTCTATAATTAAAAAAGGTATAAATATTATTTTCACCCACTCTGAGGGATGAAATACAAGGACTTGAATTTAGAAAGAGTTCAATTGACTAACAAAAACATATACAGGGTTGTGTGGAATAACTAATTAAATAATAAAAAATGTATATTATAATAATATATTTACAAAATAATATTTACATATTATTTTTATATACACAGGTGTGGTCCGTGATGCTGGATGGCGACTTAGTTGACTTCTCGGCCCTTGCAGAATGGCCTGGCAGAATGCACTACGGTGGACTTCATCTCTACCGGGTTGGTCGCACTGGACTGCTCTACAGCTGTTGATGTGCGGTTCGGCTGTCTGTTTTATTCCTATGGCCAACAAGGGCAGCGAGCGGTGGTGTAGCCAATGGGGACGTCAATGAGAACTCTTAAACTTATTGCCAATATTTCTGAAGCTGGTGCCCCGCCTCCACCACCAACTGAACATTGTGCAATTATCAGTATTCCAGGACTTCAGATGAGCAGACGGCTACATCATATGTGGTCCTGTCAAGCTGGAGAATTTCATCAATCTGAAAGAAAGGCCAGAAACCATAGCAGTGAACCTGGGTCAACAGAGAAAGTACGAAAATATTTCGATTTATTAAATAGCGATACCTAAAGTGGTACAAACCTAACAAAGTACTAGGTTCCAAATAAACATCGACCGATAAATATATTTTTCGAAAAAATCTACCTCGAAGATAATTTGTCTCGTCCTCAATTTGACAACACTCCGACCTGTATGTGAACTCAACCCCTGTGCTGTCCGTCTCCATATGGCATGAGGCTGATTTGACTACCTGAAATATAGATGTCCATTACTAATTGTAAACTTTCATGAAGGCAACTTGTAAAACTTCCAATAGCCTTCTTTAAAATGCCTAATTGTGGATTATAATCATTAGAGATCATCTTCTTTAGACGAGGTAGAAAGAGACGCTCTCTACTACATTTTTTATGTTCTGACTGATGAGCTTTATAGCAGTTCCGGTCAGAATATGGTTTCGAGCACTCTGACGTGTAATACTTATATTTGATAAAAGTCTCCATTATTGCAGCACTATTGTTGTAAAATTGTGTATCAGATTTTATATACAGGTCTTTTCAAATAACTCTAGAGATTGGATGTGTAAACAACCAACAACGCCGGCGAGAGAGTGAGGAGGCGGAGCCAGAGGACGCTAGCTAGCTCATGGCGACACACGATGGGCTCTCGGCCCCCTCTCACCCCGCCACCGCTCTCTCCAACGTTGCCGGTTATTTGCACATCCAATCTCTAAAGTTATTTGAAACCCATGGTATATTGTAATAAAACCAGGCCACGTTGCATAAAATTTCGGAACAATTCATTCCATCTTCAGGTCGAAAGCAATGCCAAATGTCGAAAGACTTCACATCTTCGAATACTTTGTTTACAACATAAAAATTTGGATATTAAGGTAGCAATTAGTCGTGCTATACTAGCCTACAATTCAACTATTAATCCTAACCTTAAATTGATCCCTTTCGAAATTTGATTCGGACATACAAGTTCAAAAGATCCTATCGATTTAGATCACGAGGAAAAATTTATGCAAAATTACGTGAACGAGCACAAGATGCAACCAATGTCTATATAATAAATTACATGGCAAACAAGACATAATAAAACAAAAGGAAATACATAGATAAGAAAAAGGAATCACGACAAGAAATTTTGTACAAACTAGGCGACGAGGTTTATCTAAAACAGGATAAACATGCTAAGAATAAACATAGGGCGTTATTCCTAGGACCATATAAGGTAACTAAAGTTTTAGAAAATAATAAATACACAATTGAACCGATAAATAGGAAATTTAGAACGAAAACAGTTCACATGAAAGAATTAAAACACAGACTGTTTCAGGATCATCTTTTGGCTCCTCGCCACAAGGCGAACAGCAAATTTAATAGAGGTAAAGGAAAATGTGGGTCTCCTACCCTTTAGAATAGGAATAGCATATAACTCTAAAACACATTTAGAGCTCATAATAAAGTTAGATTTAGAATTACTTTTAAATACTTATCATACGTATATCGATGAATTTAGCTATTAATACAGTTTCGGGAATTTAGAGTCCGATATTAAAAATAAGATAGAAATACTTAATCTTAAGACAAAAGAACGGAGCAAACGAGGTGCAATTAACATTTTTGGAGGCAGAGTTAAAGCTATGACAGGAAATTTAGATAATAAAGATGGTGAACGTTACGAGACTTTGATAAAACAACTTGAAAACAACCAGGACATATTTAAAAACTCCTTATTACAGAATCAACGTACTATTAAGAGCGAAAGTAGTGGAGGGGATGGATTTCGGCCATTTTTAGGATCATCTTTCGCCCGAGTTTGGAAACCTTTTCGCCTCTATTCGGCCGTTTCGCGCTTCGCTGCGCGTCTCGAAACGATGCCCCCGTCCTTTTATTTATCCCAAACCCTACCCTAATAAAAATAAAATTAAAAGTAAGAAAATCGGAACGAACGTCGACGGTTCGATAACGGTGTGCGCTAGGACTCAACTATCATCCCGTTTCGCGCGGGTAACGTAACCTTAATTTTAGATTAAATCGAGCCGAATTTGGCGGCTCTCGAAGAGGCCCCTGCTTTCGCGAACAAATTAGAGGTTTTGAGACGTAGTCGGATGAAAACGAAACCCTCTTGGTCCCGCTTATTCCCTGACCTATATACTCCGCCGTAACTATTTTTCATTTGTAAAATTACGCGCGAAAAATACCTAAGGTCGGTGGCTAACAATATCGTTTTCAAAAAGTGTATTATTTTATTTACCCCAAACTCTACCGGTTCGGGTTCTTTTCCCAACATCGGGGTTAATAATGCGAAAATTAAAAGTATGAAAATTGAAACAAACGTCCACGGCGTAAAAACAGTGTGTGCTAGGTCTCAACTGTCATAATGACGTTTAGTATAATGATGTTTAGTATATATAAAAAAAAATAGACGTGAGATGCACGTGCGGATTTTCTTCGCGCTTTTGTGCGACGATATTTGGATATACAGTTCCTGTCGAAAAGCGGTTTCTTGGGTTCGGTACGAATGCAAACGAGAGGGCCGAGAAGCCCACCAAAATGAGGAAAAATTGAGGAAACGTTAGCGACCGCGGATCCTTTTTCCTCCCGCGAAATTCCGGAATGCGTGCCGAATAAGTAGTAGAACCCGTCTATTTTCCTGTTCGTAGCATGGCTTTCTCATTTTAGATTAAATCGAGCTGAATTCGGCAGATGTCGAAGAAGCCCCTGCTTTTGTGAACAAATTAGAGGTTTTGAAACGTAGTTGGATGAAAATGAAGCCCTTTTGGTCCCACTTTCGCCTTTCTACCACTGGAAAATGCCGAAAAGTGCAAATGAGGTATTCCGTGATACGTACGCCGCAGTAACTGTCTTTGATTTGGGAAATTGCGCAGGAAAAATGCATTAGGTCGGTGGCTAACAATATTGTTTTCAAAAAGCACTGCGTGCCACTGCAATCGTATTGGTACGGCACAGTATGCAACTAAAATGTGAGGCATTCGCAAAACTCATTCCTAATTAATAAAGAATGTTAGGAACATGAAAAATGTCCTCGAGTAGATTTTATTTGCATTTTAAATGAACCTTTTTACATTATTACGAGTTTTATATATTATTATGTGGGAAAAAACGAAGAAAGGGAAATTTTATTCTCCTATTGTAATTTTAAAATGCATAAAGCTCTAACAATTTATTATGTGCCCCAAATGAAGCCTAAACAATAGACCTTTCTGCTTTTTCCTGGTGCAAAGGATCTGTCGGTTTTAGAAATATCAATAAGGTTAGTAGTACAACTGTCATTGTTGATAGTGAGTTGACAGCACGATCAACTCGCTATCGGAACTATCAACGTTCACAGCGAATTGTGAGGGTTATGTAAATATGCCCTCATTTTTTTTTAAACAAATAGAACGAAAAATGAAGCATTTTCAACTAATTTTCGTAATGTTACTATACAATAAAGCTTAAACCTTTTTTTCCAAAAACTACGACATTAGACTCTTATAATTTAGACTCTCATTCAATGTGGACACGATGAATTCTACGTCCTGCGGGGATAGGTCGGCACTGTCAGGTAAGTTAGACAGGTACGTTCTAATTTATAGTGTGTCAGGGTCGATGTCATCTGGTGCCCTAGTTGGCATTGGAGCATGACGGACAGGCCTTGCAGAACTGTGCTGAGTGTTATCACCTGGCGATATGGAGAGGGCGCGCTTACGACTAGTAGATGTAGTGGAGTCTGAGCGCGACGAGGGGACGGGTATTACAACGTTGGTAGTAGGTATAACGAGGGGGGATAATACAGGATGAGGAGGTGATATTTGGAAACCACGGAGTGTAGTGGGGAGGGGGGGGGGTAAATCCCAGCCAGGGACGGCTGTGCAGGCTGTTGGCGATCGGCCTTACGCTTTTTGGAAGGCGTAATGGTTGGCGAGCAAGAAACACGCCTCTTCTTAGGGTCAGCAGGTGGGTTTGTCCTGCTAAGCTCCGCTACAGGACACTGTTGTATCACGGGTTTCGTGACGGTGGAGTCGACCGCCACTGGTAAAGGTTGTTCGAGTCCAGGGGTCGATAGCGGAGTTGAGAAGAACTCCTCTTCTGGGGGAGTCTCTTGGCGAGGGCTGCAGATGGTCTGCCGTACAGTAGTGGAGGGACCGGGAGAGGGGCTCACGGCGCCAGATGTTGATGGCCGTGCAGTAGAAGGCGGTAGCGATTTGCGGGGGGCGAGGCTAAGTCGCTTTTCTTCTCCCAACTCCGCCCTCGCAGCCTCTAGATAGCCCTTGTATGCACTCTTATTCCTGCGATGTTGGATTTGGTCATGGGTAAGACCAGTCGCATCAATCATCGCCTTATAGAACTTCCCGGTCTTATCCCTCGCCTCATCTCAGGCAATCTTCTCGTATAGAACGGAATCTG
>JAWQRK010000015.1:0-11883 GCA_033557545.1 Amphistomus primonactus
AAGTTACTCTGACCTTGACCTGAGCCAATGAGGAGGTCCCAGCACTTGCTAATGGTCGAAAGTCGGGCATGTACTGATTATAATGACGGAAGATACGTTAGTAAATAATCGGTGAGCAACAATTTAAACCAAATAACTTCTGTAAGAAAACTTTTTTTTGTTTGATACAAGAAAGCCTACATTAAGACGCACACATACATATAGGTGAGAGTTCTACTACCGCCAGCTGCTCAAGGCGCTATAAATGTGTGCCCGTCTAGCGGGCAGTGTGCAAACGATAAAGTACAAAGTAAACACAGGCGTAGTGATACATGACCCACGAAGGTTGTATAAATGTGCGAACTTATGCAACGTTAAGGTGTAATATGACTCCATTGTACTTAATATGTTCCAACAATTAAAAAAGTCGATGGTTCTTATTTTTTCTACATTATGCGTTAAACGCGACAAGGCCGAACCGTCCGAATTTACCCAGCTTGTACTTATATATTGAGTTATTTATTTTGATGTTTACGGTTTGGTTATAATTGCTCTGTGTACTCTGTGTATGTTTATTTATGTAATCACGTGTGTTCGTGTTGAATTTAGCCAAGCCACATCTTGTGCATTATTTAATTGTTGATTAAATAATCAAACATTGATGAAAAATAAAATAAAGCTGCGTTTTTGTTTGGATCTATCTCAACTCTTTTAATAATACGTGGAACATATTTTTGGCTGTAAGTGTATTTTCCTGGAAATTGTATTTATTGCTGCAAGGTCCAATGAATTAAAGGTATGATTTCAGGACTAAATGGTTCGAATTTCCTATAATACAATTATAAAAGGTGTAATGCATGATAATAAACTAAATATAATAGACGACATTTGGTCAATTCCAAAGGGCATTGAAACTAACGGAAGTCACCAATTTTTTTCTAAATACATTTCGCCAAGTAAAACAAATGACGCAAGGACATTATGTTTATAAAATAGGAATAACCAAACTTAACCCCTCCGGCCTTGACTACGAGTTATCCTGACCTTGACCTCAATAAATGAGGAGGTTCCAGAAGCGGCTAACGATAAAGGTCAGTTATTCTGAATGACTCTTACCTTGACCTGTTCTATGAGGAGGTTTCAGAATCGACTATTCTATGAGCAGGTTTCAGAATCGGCTAGTAAGTTTGAGTGTATCACCCCAACCTTATTTGGGATACTTTTGTGATAATCATTAGTAATGTAATTAAAAAAGGTAGCAGCGTTACATGTGTACCGGTCGAAAGTAGGGCATGTACTGTTATAATTAAGGAAGATGCGTTAGTAAATAATTGGGGAGCAGCAAAGGAAGATCCGTTAGTAAATAATATGTTTGACACCTTGAAATTGTGACCTTGAAATGGTAACCTTCGTTAAGAAAAAATACTCCTCATAAAATCAGGAGGTTTTGACGCTGCCACTGCGTATTTCTAAACCCCTCCACACTACAGTTAGTGGCCTATATAAATGAAGGTAAAAGTAACCATCATCAATGCAGGCAGTCTACACAGCGTCAACAGTTAAAGTCTTACAAAATTACATTCGCCAGCAAATTTTACGATTTTCAGTTGTTATTTAGTTATGTTTAGTCGCTCGCTGTTAATAATAATAATAATAAATGACTTTATTTAGATTACAGTTCATACATATGATACGCATCGTATTAGAAAATTGATAGTAAAAAAAGGAGAAACAAACAAAAAAGGAGAACGGCGTGGAAAGCCGTCTGCTCAACTTTACCTACGTTGCACGTAGATATCATAACTCATCTCGCTCATTTCACGTCATGTTAGTGCTATCATCTAGTAGCAAAAAGATAAGACCGTAGTAGGCGTTTAAAGGACCTGGTCGAGACAGATTTAATTTCATTGGGTAAACCATTATAGAATTTTGGGACGACATATGAAAAGGACCTCTCGAAGAAAGCAGTACGGTGCTGCGGCGGGGTCAGCCGTCCCCTAAACCGAACATTAAGGTTGTGGACATCAGAGCGGAAAGTAAGCCTCCGATGTAGGTAGATAGGCACTTCTCCATATCCAACCATCCAACCTCCCTGATCTTATGAGAAATATGATCGAACTTACGTAATCCAAATACCAGCCGCAAACACGCATTCTGTATCCTCTGAATCCTCTCAACATCTGTTTTAATTAAGCAGGGACCATAAACCATATCAGAAAAGTTAAAATAGGACAATACCATTGCATCACACAGTGAAACATTCATTTTTTTGGACAAATACCGTCTGCCGCTGTATATCATTTTTAGGTTGCAATATGCTCTTTTAACTAACATCGAGACATGTGAGCTGAAGCGTAGCCTATAGTCCATTATTAGCCCTAAATTTCTTGCCTCGTTTACCACCGGAACTCACACACCGTCTACCCAGACGATCATAGCATCCATAATTTCATTATGATGTTTTCCAGTTCCGAACAACAGAACCGAGGACTTATTTGGGTTGATAATGAGGGCCTGCTGAGAAGCAGTTTTTACTAGTTGTGCAATATCCTCGTTTAAACTATTACATGCTGCATGTATATCACTGCGCCGGAATGAAAGGAATAGTTGAGTATCGTCAGCATAATAGTGAGCATTTACGTATTTCAGGTAAGAGTTAAAATTATGCGTATACAGACTATAAATAAGGGGGCCTAGTACCGATCCCTGTGGCTCACCAGACAGAACGCGACGGGGCGACGATAACACATTGTTGATGGTAACACGCTGCCAGCGATTCACTAGATAGTTTGCTATTAATTTTCGAGCTTCATCTGAGAACCCTATGAAGTGTAGGATCGCATATAACACCTGATGGTCAACTGTATCGAAGGCTCTGGAGAAATCAAGTAGAACCAGAACAGCCACATTGCGATCATCCACGGCTCGGAAAATGTCATCCGTAACGGACCATAAAGCGGTTGCACAACTGTGGCCAGATCTGAATCCCGATTGAGTCTCAGGTAAAATATTATTTATTGAAATGAAGGCTTTCATTTGATGCTCCAAAATTTTCTCAAGAAGTTTAGACAGGGTGGGAAGAATACTTATTGGCCGTAGATCACTAAACCCCATTGGAGACGAGACCTTGGACACCGGAAGCACGTTTGCAATCTTCCAGGTGTCTGGAAAAACTGAATGAACTATGCAATGGTTAATTACATGAGTGATGTATGGCAGGAGAAAGGGACAGCAAAGTTTTAGAGTTTCGACATTGATGCCATCGGGACCAGTTGCCTTTGATTTGATTGTTAGGAGAACATTAAATACGGTATCTTCTGATACTGGCTTAAATTTGAAAAGATTACGGACAGATACATTATTCTCATAATACTGCATAGTTCTATTCTTTGACTGATTGTTTAAGGTCGGGATTGAGTCTATGAAGAAGTTATTAATCTCTTCAGGGTTATTCATATTGGCAGGCAACCGACCACCACGGCCCCCAACAACACCAAAGCGCTTTAAATTGTTCCAATATAATTGAACAGAGCCTGTAGATAGAGTATTTTTGAGGTATGCCTTCTTCTCGCGTCTGATGCACCCTGTAACCAGATTTCTCATTTGTTTGTAGTAGTTCCAATGTGCTACCGTTTTAGATCTCTTATATTGGGACAATGCACTATCTCTATTTGACATTAGGTTTTTGATACTGTCTGTAAGCCATGGGGCGTAGGGTTTAGTGAAACGTGAGGTGATAAATGGCACATGAAGGTCCAACAACGTCAGCAAGTTTGTATTTATAAACTCCACCTTATCTTCTACCGTTAACAGATCATAGATGTTCCGCCAGGGGATTGATTTGAGGTCGCAAGCAAACTGATGGTAATTGAAATTTTTGAAATCGCGATAAGTACGGAAGGTTGGCATACCATCCACAGAAAAGGTCAAATTACAAAAGGTCAGATCATGATCAGACATTTGATGTGTATCCACCACTCCAGACTCCGAAATAATATCGCTATTACTGGTCAGAATCAGATCAAGAAGACTAGACGTGTTCGCAGTTACGCGTGTTGGCGTGTTTATCATTTGCTCAAGACCATATGTGTCAAGCAGCGACTGAAATTTCTTTGCAAGATTATTTGGATTAGCCATATCAATATTGAAATCTCCCAAACAGATCATGTGGTCACTTGATGGTAGGATGACCGACAATGAATTTTCAAAACAGTCTGCAAATTCCTGATAGTTCATACGTGGAGGTCTATAGATGATCCCAATAGATATAGACAAATTACCCACCGACACAGACATCCACAACTCCTCAATACCACTGTTCATGTTGATTGTAGTAAAATATACACAGTGACGAACATAAAACGCCACTCCGCCTCCGCGGCCGCCTCTGTCGTGTCTCAAGACCTGTAACCATCAATATTTATTGCATTATTACTTATATTATCCGTCAACCAGGTCTCAGAAACTGCCACTACATCAAAACTACAATCTAGAAGCAAATCATTAAATAAATCAAAATTGGATAACAAAGAGCGAACATTGAGATGAGCAAGACGCAGATTCTTTACAGCCATGCACTCTAAAGGAGAAGCACAAAAACGTACTTCAGTAAGTATCGTCACCGCTGAGCTCAGCCAAAATGTGAAAAGGACAGAAAAGAAAGAAAAAAAGCAGAAAAGCGAAGAAAGAGAAAGTAAAAGGCAATCACTAAAAAATAACTATAATCCAGAGCCGACTACTGGGCAATAAACACTGAACTTCTAGATACGCAAGTAAGCACCATTCAATAAGTACAAAAAGAAAATAAACAGTTTAGCATTTAACACGCTATATATATATGTAACTAAAATTAAATACTATACATGCGCAGCATGTCTATAATGCAAACCGAGGTACGCAGCGAAAGCTTATTACTACCCATATACCGATAATTAAGTAGAACAAAAAAGTATTAACAAGGAAAATAACGTGTAAGATAACTATGTATATAACACCAACGCAAGCTTAATTAATATCTATCAGTGTTAAATATAATCTTTCACTTAGCTTTTGCTTGTAGGATTACTGAACTCTAGCAACTGTGACTTGCTCACGAACTTATGCCTTCTTTCGTTTACGGTAGCGAAGACAAAACCATCCCTCGTCCAGCAGTTACCGAAGCCAAACCTGCTGATCGCAGCGTTGAGAAGATCCAAGCGCATCTTCGTTAGATCCTCCTTCACTGCGAACTCCGAGCCTTTCAGAATTTTCTTGCGGCCAAATACCCTACTTTTTGTTGCGTAACTAATAAATTTCACCAAAATCGCGCGATGTTTATCCTTACTGCGTATCCCTGTGCGATGACACCGATCGATTTCGTGTTCTTCAACGTTCATATCCATCTTATTGTTTAGAAAATCGATCACCACATTATTAATTTTCTCGGAAACATCCTCATTTACACCAAATACTCGTATGCTGTTGCGACGTGTGTATTGCTCAAGGCTGTCGCATTTTAAAACCAGTTCTTCCTTTAGTTTATCCTGTGTATTTTGGGTTGAGGTTAATTTTTCGTTTAATCCATCGAAATTTTCTTTAAACTTTAACATCAACGCCTCATGTAATTTGTCAACCAGGCTGCTGATAAACTCTCATGATGCACAGATGTCAAAAATAATGTCCTTAATGTTAGGATCAGTGTCCTTAGCAGAGTCCTTTCTTATAAACTTGCCACCTCGTGTCTCCATCTTATTTCTGTCACTCATTCTAGCTGTATGAGGGCAGTAATCACTTTATTTGTGTATATCTCTAATTAACTAGCACTACTGTACACTGTAGTCAACAGGAAAGTATATATTGTCTGCTTAAAATCATATAATTTTCACAAAATTGACGGAGCCCGCAAACCGACACTTAATCTCGTTGGCACATGCGATAAGACTCCTGTTTGTTCATAACTTGGCGGTATTCGAGTAATACCGCATGAAACCAGAAACCGCTTCTGATGGCTGCCATTCATCATGTCGTGGTCATACACCTTTGCTACCGCTTCTGCTCTTATTTTTATTAGCAGTAGAGTTTGGGGTAAATAAAAGGGTGGGGGCGTTGTTTCGACACGCGCGGTGAAACGCGAAACGGCCGAATAGAGACGAAAAGGTTTCCAAACTCGGTCGAAGAAGGCTCCTTAAAATGGCCGAAATCCATCCCCTCCACTACTTTCGCTTTTAAGACTACGTTGATGTAATTAAAAAAGGTAGAAGCGTTACATGTGTACTGGTCGAAAGTCGGGCATATACTGTTATAATTAAGGAAGATACGTTAGTAAATAATCGGTGAGCAGCAAAGGAAGATACGTTAGTAAATAATATGTTTGACACCTTGAAACTGTGACCTTGAAATGTAACCTTGGTTAAGAAAGAATACTCATCATAAATTGAGGAGGTTTTGACGCTGCCACTGCGTATTTCTAAACCCCTCCTCACTACAGTTAGAGACCTATATAAATGAAGGTAAAAGTAACCATCATCAATGCAGGCAGTCTACGCAGTCTACACGGCTAAAGACAGTTAAAGTCTTACAAAATTACCTTCGCCAGCAAATTTTATGATTTTCAGTCGTTATTCAAGTTTGGTCGCTCGCTGTTAGTTCATAACTTGGCGGTATTCGAGTAATATCTAGCCAGTAAATAGTGCTGAAGGGTTCCCATTTATAAGTAAGTCATAATATTAAAATGTATTGCTGTTACTAACTGCATACTATAGAGTCTTGCAGACCGCAACCGTACAATAAAGAAACTCCTAAGAAGAGTGCATCCAACAAAGCGGCTAATAAAGCTACAAAATTCTCCAAAACTGACGTAAAGGGAGAAGTGCAAAACAATACGATCGTAGACCCCGAGACAGCGATGGAAACTCCAACAAATTTTGCGAATTACGGGCTGTCTCTGCCATTTTTTTATGATGTCCCAATTAAACGTTATTACAATTTAAAATTTGTCATTATTTAGACTAAAATTTTTTGACACCTGTTAGGAATGTTTTCGCGGGTTTGACAACAAATGTACTCAATTAGTACACATCAGGGTAAATTAGGTATAAAAAGAGACAATAGATGGCGATAATTTAAAAATTAAATATTATTACGACATTTCTACAAAATTCCTGATATTTCAAAAACCGTTAGATTTGGGTAAGGTAAACCTTAATAAACCTCGGTATTATTTTGATCAGAGAAACTAAAAATGAAAGAATATTTAGGGTATTCCATTTGAAAAAAACAACTTTGATACATGTTATGATTTTGGGACACATGTACATTACAAAAATAATTTTGAAAAGTACCGCCAGCATACCTGTAAAATATTTTTCTTTTCTATCAAAAACTTTAGCCGTAATACTCCATGGCGTCACTCGTGGATAACCCTGTACAGTTCTTATTTCAGGGTAGTCTACACTGTGGAAAGCGAGGTGTGACACACAAAGCGCACAAAAGTGCGAAGCGCAGCTCCTCACTAAAACTGTTGTAATTTTTCAGAAAATGTCGATCACAAAATTTTTGAAGCGATACTATATTCTTAAACCTGTAAGAAATACTAAATTAACATACTGAAACGAGTTTGTAGCTAAGGGCGAAGTATTAAAAAAAAAACATTTATTTCTAAAAAGTTAATATTTGTATGGCGAATTTCCACAAAGCTTTTCCAAATTAGATTGTCATTTGAAAGAACATTTATTTTTAGGCAAGTTGTTCGATTTTTATGAAATTGCGACCATTAGATCGCAAGATATTTTCTGTTTTAATTTGTTTTAATTTTTTTATTAATTTTTGTAATTTGGACTAAATCGGGTAACTGACCCATTATTAAAATGTTTTTCTATACAGCACAACGAATGATTTTGCCTGTCAAGTGTATGATTAGTAAGTAATTAAACAATTATTAATTTTTGTTATTTTCTAATTCAATTGTTACCACCTAATAGTTCGGTAGTAGACATGAGTGAACGAGATTTAGAACAAATAGACATAATCGAAGAACACATCACTCAATTATTATTGGACGTGAATCCGGAAACTACCGAAGACCAACAAATCATAGTACATCTGCTTGGGTCCACAAAGGAGATGTTCGACACCCTCCACAAAAAGTACAACACCCCACGACTAGTTCTCGACAAGGATTTCCCCACAGAATTTGCAATAAAAGAGACTGCAGCTTACTTAGCGAATATGGTGTACACAGATATAGGCGGATCTGGGACGATGATTCAAAAGGTACGCAAATCCACAGACGTGATCAACGCATTGCTGAAAGAACTCAAAAATTTTCGCATATGCAAGGACCAGGGTTACAAAGATATAGTGGCACAACTGGTTGAGCACCTGGTTGACTTGCGAGCCCAATATTCCGAATTGGAAAACCAGTTTTAAGTGGAGAAGAGAAATACGGTGATTGCTCGTAATGAAACAACCGTTGTTAAATACGAAGTGAGTAAGTTGAAGGACACCCCACACAGAATGATTCCCTCCACTACTAAAAAAACTATATTACAAGAGATAGCCGAATCGAGCACCGAAGTGACTGGGTTACAGAGGGAGATTTGTAACTTACGCAGTAGCTTGAAAGACGCTCAAAATCGAGTAGACATACTCACAACGGCTAACGAAGAATACATGAATAAAGTAAATACGTATGCGACAGACCTGGTTACCAAACAGAAGGTGCAACACGCCTTAGTGGAAGACCAAAATAAGATGAAAATCAAACTTGTTAGAACTCAGTCTGAACTTTGGGATAAAATGATTAAGCTCGATCACCTTCAACGAATTCTTCCCATATTAACAGACACCTCTCACGATACAGAATCCTCAGGTGACACTGTACAGGCAAGCGGAGAAGCAATTCCACTTTAAAAGAACCTTGTAAAAGAACTATCTCGCGTTCAGAAGCTGCTGGCTGAAGAAGTGCAAAAGACGACCCGGTATGAATAGCACATTGCCGCGTTAGAAAGTAAGTTGATGGAAAAAACTTTAAACTTTGCTAACAAGAACATATACAATAACGTATTGCCCCCGAAATGAATAAGTTGACAATCGAAAGCGTGCACTCGCTGTATAAAGAGACAATCATGAACCTCCAAACGGAAAGTTTTCAACTAGAAGTTCAAAGCAATGAATTAAAATACCAGCTTGCTTTACTAAACAAACACGATTTACATGCCAAGGAAGGAAAACTTTAGACCGCTTACAAGGAACTATTAGCAAAGAATAAAACGATTGACAAGCTTGAAAGGAAGTTTAAGGATTATTGTATTGTATTGTATTTATTATAATTGTTTCAGTCATACAGACAATTACAAAAGGTATCATGTTCATCTATTGATGTTCTTCCACACGCCCCTTGACACCAATAATTTTTCAACGCCAAAAGGAAATATAATGACTTTAGAATCGTAACGGCCACCAATATAGCTGCGCTGTTGCAAAAATGTGAAGAAAAAGGAAGGGCTTCTCGAAAATTTAAAAAGGCGACTATTGAATTCGATAAGAATTACTATAAAACCAGGCTCTCTGATATGGAAAAATTTACATCTGCAATCAATGATGAAGAGAACAAAATCTGAAGCCGCTTCTAAATTCCATCGGACCAAAAGCATACCAACAGCTTCAAGTAAAACTTGCGTACCTGTAATACAAAGTATCTTTGAAGATTTAACGCAATTAAATCAAATTTTAATAAAAACTAGTTCCTTACCAAATTTAAGCATCTCAGATGGAAGGGAAGCGTCTCAGATGGACGTTGGTGGTGTAGACGGACGCGATGCGCAAATCTTGAGATTGCAAAATATTAATTCTGAACTAAAGGAAAGAACAAGAATTCTCAATTTTTTTTTAAATGCACAATCAGTACTCTTACTACATCGCTTAGTACGGTAGAAAAGCTACAAGAAGCCATACAAAACGAAGTTGATTATTTAGTGGTAAGGAATAAAGAAGTAGAAGGGCAGTTAGGTAAAGCTTTAGGCGATGTAGTAAGTTTTATAACGGCTGTTGAAACATACATGGGGGAAGTAAATTGCGTACTTAACATTAAAAAGAACTTGTCAACATCGAATCAGAAGCACCTCGGCAATATTGCGTCTCTAAAGATGAGAAGTGAATTAGAAGGACAAAGTGAAGAAAACGCCCTATATCTAGATTTGAAAAACGCGGAACTACAAAATGCCGAAGTGGAGAAACTCTATTTAACCACAAAAATACGACAGATCGAACTATCATTAGTGGAAAGAACAAGAATCGAAAAAGACCTTCTGGAACAAATAGGGTCCCTTAAGAAACTAGACGAAACACTGAAATGTACTGAAAGTGAACCTTCTAGAAGTCAATCGGATGAATCATTAAGCCTCCAAACTGCCGTTCAGCAATTGTAATGATTAAAAAGCGACTTGAAGGAAGAACTACGTGAACGCAAAGAAGTCAATGCAAGACTATCGGAACAATGCAACATCCTCAGTGCAAATCGAAGACTTCAATGCCATGAAGAATCAACTAACTGAAGAAGTAAATACATACAAGCAGAAATACTTGACCGCGATGGATGAAAATCAGACGTAGTTCCAAAAGTTAAAGCATCAAGAAGTGACCTATGCTTATGAAATTGCCACCCTTCAAGTGAAGCAGACCGCACACGATTCCAAACTCCAACAGACTCTCCGCAATAAAGAAGAGGACGTTCACAAGACTAAAAATGAACTTGACAAGACTACAAATGAACTAGAACAGGTTCAAGAAAAATTTCTATGGAAAGTCATCGAACTAAGAAAGGTTCTATCCAAGATAGCGACCGTAATGTTTGTAAGTTCTACTTGTGCTTTTAATTTTAAAAAAATGTAGACTAGAGTATAAATCCATATTTTAGTGACAGTAGTCTTAACTTCCAAATCCAGAACTTCCCATTCTTTTACTTAATTACTATACCATTTTCCAAACATGATAAAAACTGCAACAATCTCAATGCGAAGATTAAATACTTGCAGAAGACATTGTCTAGTCTGCAAGCAACTGCTGAATCCATGAAACATTGCAGATCGCACATCGAGGACATGTTTCATAGACTTCGCTATTATTTTTTAATGAAACATCTAAATTTAAAGAGCACTGCATGTAGAAAAATAACTTTATTAATATCAACTAAAATAAAAACAAATATAATTCTTATTATTGCAAAAACTAGATCGACTTAAAAAAACAGTTTAGCAGAAAAAAACAAACAAATTAAACTCAGTAAATCTTTGTAATACTAAAAAATCGAGTGAAACTATTTAAAAACAAACTAAAAACAAATATAATTATAACCAAAACTAGGACGGATTTATTTAAATATCACAGTCTAAACTTAGAAAACTTGAAAACTAAAAACAAATTTCTTTTTTAACTAGAACAAATTGAAAAATATAAATTATGCTAAGTAAAGCAATAAGCATAACAAAAGTAAGTGCAATACAAACATATGTGTCGAACATAAACTAAACTAGATTAATATTCCTTTATCTGCTCGTCTCAAGACAATTGACACCGAGACCCCTTACCTAAAGTCGCAGTTAAGGTATCTTTGGTTCAATTGCGCTTGCGCAGGTTCTGAATTTCTTTAATATGGCCCTCGATGTGCGATCTGCAATGTTTCAAGAATTCATCAGTTGCTTGCAAACTAGACAATTTCTTCTCCAAGTATATAATCTTCACATTGAGATTGTTGCAGTTTTCATCATGTTTGGAAAATGGTATAGTAATCAAATAAAAGAACGGGAAGTTCTGGATTTGGAAGTTAAGACTACTGTCACTAAAACTTGGTTTTTTACTCTAGTCTAAATTTTTTTTAAATTAAAAGAACAAGTAGAACTTACAAACATCACGGTCACTTGCTTGGAT
>JAWQRK010000016.1:0-11675 GCA_033557545.1 Amphistomus primonactus
ATTATATTCCGCATTTATTGTATTCACAAATTCTTCAATGTTACTTGTACAAATGTACAAGTACAATGTAAAAAATAGCGAACACGTCATCAACATACCTAATCCATGTTATAGGGAAATATTTTAGTTTTTTTTTAAAGAAGTTTCCAAGTTGTCCATGAAAAGATTGGCTAAAAATAGTGAAAGATAGTTGCCCATTGCCGTTCCTTTTGTATGTTTAAAGAATTTACCATCAAATCTGAAGTAATTTAAATCCACGCAAGGTGTAGTTAAGTTAATGTATTCTTCGATCTGTTTGGGCTTTAATTCATTTTTAATTAAAATTTTTTTAAGGATGGTCAAAGTTTCTTTAATTGGGACATTCAGAAAATGTGCCGTTACGTCAAAGGAATCTAAAATTTCTGTGTCCGTCAGTTTAGTATCTTTGATAATGTTATTAATGTTTCGGTCCATCTAATAGACCATTATCAAGAGAATGAAGTCTGCGTATTACATCCCTGGCTTTATATATGTCTGCTCCTAGATTAAAAAAAAAAGTTTACAGATGTCTCTTTGGCTTCTTTTTAACTGTCACCTATCACTTGACCCTCCTTTGCATCCCATTGTAAATTTTTCACAAGTTGGCAATGTTCTTGTTATTA
Source organism: Amphistomus primonactus (assembly GCA_033557545.1). Lineage (NCBI taxonomy): Eukaryota > Metazoa > Arthropoda > Insecta > Coleoptera > Scarabaeidae > Amphistomus > Amphistomus primonactus. The sequence goes on from JAWQRK010000016.1 coordinate 642, forward strand.
TATTTTTGAAATCGGTAATTTTTTTTCTGATATATGCGGCAATTTAAACCAAATAACTATTTTGTTTGATACATAATCAAGTCTACATTAAGGCGTTTCCATCCATTAGCTCACTCCTGTGTATGATAAATTTCTTATTAATAAAATAGATTCAAATAGGTTTGCAAACAGAGTATGCCTGAAGACAAGCCCTGTCTCGAAACCGGTCGCATATTAAATCGCTATAAAAAACCCAGAGCTGCATTTCTTTGAACTCCGAACTTTCTATATCAAATAGGTTTGCTTGTGTGTGAAATTGTTAAAAATATTATGTCTATCGAAAACTAGAACATATCAGACAAGCTACGGATGCAACAAGATGCCTTTATTTGTTTCCAGTAGTGTGTCATGGTGTACCAAAGTAGGTAATATTTTAAAGTTTAAACGTAACTCATAAACTGTTTGCATTATATCTATATATCTCTTATGATTTTTGTGATATTTCGTAATGTAGAATCCAAATATTCCATAATATATATGTTGTTCCATTAAAAAACAATAACTCTGGTGCAATATTTTTGTTGTATGCAGCCTGTATGGTCGAAAATAATTTACATTGTAACCTTTACGGCTCTGCAGGCCCTTGCACTAAAAGATTTTTTGAAATCGGTAACGTAGAAGCAGTATAGACTATTTCGTATATGGTGGACTCACCCTGTATGTGGTAAATGTCATACTAATAAAATATGACACGTGCGGTATTGTTTGGAAATAATGTTTGATTTCAACTACATCCTAAATTTTTCTGATCTTCATAAGCCAACAGTTGGCGCCATAAGTTTCGTGAAGCTTCCATATACAGGGTTACGCATAAAAAACGGCTAATGCTGTAGCGTTGTAATTTATGATTCTATTTCAAAAATGTAAAAACTTACTTAAATGGTAGAATAATAATAAATAATGTAATAAATACTATTACTTGAGGTATAGCTAAACTTTCTACCCTGCATAACATTTAACAATTGATGGTCAGCTTTTTTTTTAAAGCATGGAATATATTTTTTAAATTAATATTGGAGACTATTTTCTTCCGAATCCAACCATGTAGAAAAAAAAAAGTTGAACAAGAAATGTTTCTGCTAGTACAACTTCCAAAATCAGTACTGTCCAGACCGCTGGTGGGTGCACACGTGTCCCGTAGGTGTCCGCCTTTGGTGATCTGACAGGGTTTTCTTTTTTCGGTGCGTTGATTCGTGTTTTGACGCTCCTTTCCGGAGATACTGTATTAATCTTCGGTTGGTTTGTGTCCTATTTCACTTCGCTTTGCCTGGTCGAATTAGTTTATTGTTGTCCACGCGTTTGCTTTCGCCCGACCGGTCTCCTGAGACCGGGCGGCGAGGGTAGAGGGGTGCCTCTCACGCACACGGCGCGTGTACGTAGAGCGGTCAGTTAGCTGCTTATTCCAGAGATGTCGCAATCAGATGTTTCCCCGGCTGCTTTCGTGGAGGAAGGTAGCGCGGCGGAACATGTTCTTGTTAGTTCTGAGTCCACTGATAGTCCCGTATCTGATGCGCCATTGGTCGCAACTAACTCTAATAAGTCTTTTGCCGGTGTGGTAAAGGAAAAAAGTTTCCATTTCCCGTCAAGGGATCAAGCCGTTATTTTTGATGCTACCGAGAACGTACCAAAGAATGAGTATATTATTGGTATGGGAGAACTCATCGGCCCCAAAAGTATAATCTTTGCCTCTAGAGTTTCCAATAACAGGATTTGTGTTTATTTGTCCTCGAAAGTGGTGTTGGAGGATTTCATGTCTTCCCATCGCGGGATTACCATTAATGGGAATTTCATCCCTGCACGGCGGCTGGTTTCTCCCGCCAAACGCGTGATTATGTCCAATGTTTCCCCTTGTCTTACTCATGAGGTAATTGAAAAAGAGTTAAAATCATTAGGTTTACAGCTTGTGTCTCCCATTACTTTTGTTGGGGCGGGTATTAATAATCCCGAGTACAAACATATCCTAAGCTTCCGCCGGCAAGTTTATATGGTGCTGGATGACAAGGTGGCGCTTCCAAACTCTATTGCAATTGCATTTCAGGAAAATGTTTTCAGAATTTTTTTGGCTACGGATGAAATCAGATGCTTTCTATGCAAAAAAATTGGACACATAGCTAATAAATGTCCTTCACAACCCTCGAATCTGATTTCCGAAGTGATTACTGTCGATGTACATTCTTCGTTGGACGGAAATACTTCTGTTGTTAATAATATTTCGGCTAGTACTGGAGGCGCTCAGCTCATCCCCAAAGACTCTGATTCGGGGATGGTTAAGAGTTCTAACGAAAAGGATTTTATTATTGTTAAAAAACGGCGTGCTCCATCTTCTAGTTCTGGGCCTTCCACGGTGCAGTCCTTGGATGAACTGGATCCTGCAATCGAAAATATGGCGGCAGATAATTTAAAAAGTCCGAAAGGTACTGAATTTGTCAAACCACAATCCAAAAAGCGCAAGGAGGATCACTTGGTCGATGATACTGAGTGTTTCACAGAATTCCAGTGTGTTTTCGATAATGATACAATGGCTGTTTCCTATAATGACTTCTGCAAATTTATATTGGAGTGTAAAGGCAAACAAGACATTCTCGCAATCTCTCAGCTCTACTGGCAGGATACTGCTTCCTTGAAGGAACTATTAGTGAGTGTTATTCGGGCAGTAAAGACTAACTCTCTTAAAGCCCGCTTGAAACGATTAGTTAAAAAACTACAATCCCAATGTCCACTTTTAAAGCAGGTCTCCCTTGGGAGTTCCCAAGAAGACTGCTCGTCGGATGCGTCTTCCTATTAGTTCCATTAGGTACTGTTTATATATTTCTCTTTTTCCCTTTTACTTTTCATTTCTTATTTTTATGGACCAGTTACGTATAATTCAATGGAACGCCCAATCCGCAGGGGCCAAGCGGGAAAATCTCGAACATCTATTATTTGAGTTCAATGTCGACGTAGCCTTGATATCCGAAACCTGGTTTAGTCCGAACTTGGCGGTCAGGTTTCGCAATTACAATCTGGTTAGAGATGACAGAGCGGATAGTTATGGAGGAGCTGCTATTTTTATTAGTAAACGCATTGCATACACAATTATTGATATTGACCATGGTATCTCTGATCTTAATGTGTGTGCCATTAGGTTACCAAGGTTTGACGTGAGTTTCATATCATTGTACCGCCCAACGCAAGCTGTGCTGAGGACTTCAGATTACGATTTTATCCTTAATAAAATGACCGGAGAATTTGTGTTGGGGGGTGATTTTAACGCCCATCATTCTGTGTTTGGCTCTTCGAACTGTGACAGTGCCGGAAATATTATTGTCAAAACTATTGATTCTCACAATCTTGTATTTTTGAACAACGGCCTTCCCACCAGACTCAACAGACCAGGAGAACGTCTTTCTGCCATAGATCTGACCATGACGTCCCCTAACATTGCTAGCAAAATAAACTGGAGACTTTTAAATGACACTTACTGTTCTGATCATTTCCCAATTGTGATGGACCTTGCTGTCGATTTTCGCGCACCTTTTGTAATTTGCCCGAAAACTAAATGGAAAATTTGCCCGGAAAATTTCCACACTTACACTAAGTATATATCGGAGCATTTCACTAACAAGGAGAGGGTACCTTTGGCCGAAAGATTGGTTTACCTGAAACAAATTATTGCAGACGCTGCAGAACACTGCTTTTCTCCAAAAAAAACCGTTATTTTGAAACATAAACCCCCACCTCCGTGGTGGGATGATGAGTGCACTAAGGCGGTTAAAGAGAGAAAGTCGGTGATTAAGGCTTATAAGCGTTCACCCACCTTGGACAACTTCATCAGAATTCAGGAAACAGCAGCTTATGTTAAACGATTTTTGAAGAATAAGAAACGTAGCAAATGGAGAGATTTCTGCAGTAGCCTGAACAAGGACACTCCAATTGGGGAGTTGTGGCAAATGATTAGGAAGTTTTCGAGGTGTGTGTGCGGAGGTCGTAGAGTGGGCGAGGTTGACTTACATCAGATATTGGACAGTTTGGCACCGGCATTCGTTAACAATGAGAGAGCAATAGTACACGAACCAGCTTTGGAAAGTAACTTGTTGCTGGGGCCCTTTCTGATGCATGAATTGCAACAGTCTCTGTTGTGTCGTAAATCTACAGCCCCTGGTATGGACGGCATAACTTATGATTTGATCCTCCATTTACCTTCGGAAGCGAAATCCTTGTTGCTCGCAATCTTCAATGAGATGTGGGCCACGGGAGAAGTTCTTGAAGAGTTGAAAACTATCATTATAGTCCCTATTGAAAAACGTAGTCCCGTAGGTGAGAAAACATATCGGCCAATTTCCTTGCTGCCGTGCATCCTGAAAACTTACGAACGACTAATTAAGCTACGGTTGGAGTGGTGGCTAGATCAGGGTGACCTTCTTGCGCCTCGGCAGTACGGTTTTCGCAAAAAGTTCAGTTCTCTGGATGCTGTGGCGGAGGTGGTTACCGATATTCAGTTGTCTTTTTCCGAGAAAAAGTACTGTGCCGGAGTTTTTCTGGATCTAAGTAATGCTTACAATAACGTAAATTTGGATATTTTAGAAAACAAATTGAATTCGATGGGGTTTCCTCTGCGAGCAGCTCGGAATATTACCAATATATTTCGAGAACGCAAGATCTACATTCGCAATCATACAGGATCTTTTTTGGGACCAAGGTTGGTTTCCGTTGGCATTCCTCAGGGATCCATTTTAAGTCCGATCCTGTTTAATATTTATACGATGGACTTTCATTCTTTACAATCACGTTCTATATCAACTATACAGTATGCCGATGATCTGTGTATATTAGCTTCTCACAAGCATCTCGAATCACTTAATAATGCTCTTGCAGTTGTTGTTCAAGGGGCGAGTCAATGGCTAGACGACATAGGTATGGAACTAGCAGCAAACAAATCCACAATTGTGTATTTCACCAAGAGAAGAAATATTCCAACGGGTAACATCTGTCTGGGAAATATGTGTTTTAGGGTTCAAGATTCCCAGAGATACTTGGGCATTATATTAGATACTAAACTAACATGGGCGAAACATATTTCACACATTGTTCGTAAGTGTGAAAAATACATAAATGTTATGCGGGTGTTTGTGAAGGTTCATTGGGGAGCGGACCCTTTTGCTTCTCGACTTTTTTACAACAGTTGTATTAGATCCCACATAGATTTTGGTTGCACATTGTATGGAAGCGCCAGTGAAACGCAGCTTCGACGGGTGAGAATCGTCCAGAGTAAGGCTCTGCGCATTGCCGTAGGTGCTATGATATCCACGCCTATAGAGGCACTTCAGGTGGAGGCTAGGGAACCCCCACTGGCGATCCGCCGGCAGTTCCTTGCTGTTAAGCAGGTATTGCGATTGACTGCATGCTCGAAGGTTTTACCAAACAAAATACGTCAGCTTGCTGTAACCGATCTCACGGCCTCTTATTGGAGGAATAAAGCCTCTCCTCCTTTAGCTGAAGCATTCCGAATTTTGGCACCACGACTGCTCAATGCCTTGGAAGTTCCACCCCTTCCATCTATTGACTACTTTGATTATATGCACCCGTTGGATATTTTTTTTCCTCCGTATACACATGATGCCTTGGTGAATAGAGTAATTTTTTCGGAAACGCTTTACACCCTGCAGGACAATCTGATCATATATACTGATGCGTCCAAAACCCGGCGGGGTTGTGGTTGTGCTTTTTGGGTTCCTGACATTCGGCACGAGGGCAAATTCAAGCTTGATAGCCGAACCAGTATATTTTCAGCGGAGGCAATTGCAATTCTGGAGGGTCTTAAATTCGTACACACCCTACGAGAGCGTAGAGTGGTTATCATGTCGGATTCAAAAAGTGTACTGCTGGCATTAAGGTACCGCAAACATTACTTGAGTTACCTCCCTGTCATTACAGCTTTGCTAGCTACCCTGGCGGCATTGCGGGCGAGGGATGTTGAGGTCAAGTTGTTCTGGTTAAAGGGGCACTCGGATATCAGACAGAACGAGCATGTGGATGCACTTGCGAAGAGCGCGACGGAAAATGGTGGTCCCTTGAGGAATGGTTTATCAACAACAGAGATAGTATCACTGGCAAGGAGCGAAATTGTGAGGGCGGGTTGGCAAAGAAACTGGTCGAACTTCTATAATAATAAGATGACACAATATGCGAGAATACATCCTGAAATACTACCAGCACAATGGCACAGAGGACGTAATGTGTCTAGGAAATTTTATTCCGTTATTGCGAGGTTAAAATTCGGTCATACCTCGACCCCGGCGCATTTGTTTAGGATAAAGGTCAGTAACTCCCCGAAATGTCAGTGCGGGGCGGAGGTAGCAGACGCCAATCATCTCTTTTTGAGTTGTTTGCTCTACGAGCGACAGAGAGAGGCCTTTTGTAGGGGGCTGTTAGCGGCTGGTTTGAGTTTTCCTCTGGATATAGTGACCATTCTATCGACTAACTGTTACGAGGTTTATAAATTGATTTATGAGTTTGTTAGGACTTCCCTGATAGTCATTTGATTGAATTTGTAGTCTGATTCTGTTCTGTGGCTGATGGGCAAGGATCCCTCAAAGCCTTTATAAAAAAAAAAAAATGTTTATAAAACAAACTTTGCAATTACACAAAAAGGGTATTTATTACTAAAAGCATAAGGTCCAGGCTTTTTTTGTTGCATAGAAATTAAAGTCCAGACTTTAATAATCTTTTAAGTAATTTTTTTAATTAAATTGAATCCAAGATACTAGCTGTAATATTTATGAATAACTAACTGCAAGGTTTATTGACTACCCTGTTTGCGCTCAAAAAATATAAGACACGTTAAACTAGTTTAATTACGAGGAGTATAACTTTTATTGACCTTTTGGCGATCTTTGAGACGTATTTGAAAAGAAATCTCTGATAAATTGAACAATTGCACAACCCGACCCCTGGCAAATAAATAGAATCGTTACACATAACAAATAAAATACTAGGTATCTTTTTTTTTTCTTTAACAAAAGTTAAATCGATTTTCCGTAGAAATCAACGAGTCATGGATTTATGAAGAAATTACCATAACGAAAACGGAAGTGGTTGTCGAGTCGTGGGATGTAGGGATACCAAACATACAGTTGGGTGAGAGGAATAATTTACGGTACGTTAACAATCTGTAGTGCTTTTTGTTTATATCGTAAAGCGTTAAATTTATCCCTATTCGTGCATAGCGATTGCAAGCAGTTTAACAGTGAAACTTGTAAACTGACAAGTACACGAGAAAATCTGCAGGACCAAATTAGAACACAAGATAGTGTCGGAAAGAGTGAAACGCATTTATTAGGAAAACACAACAACAATAGGAAGAAGATCTACAAATGCGAAATTTGCGGATATTCAACTTTTTATAAACGTCACCTGATACAACATAGAATCGTTCATTCAAACGAGAAGCCGTTTAGGTGTACATATAAGACCTGTCCATTTGCATCTAAAGATCAAATTAATTTAGCCAATCATATAGCACGGAAACACGAGGGTGTAAACGGAAAGTACAAGTGCACAAATTGTAGTTTTTCAGCAGTCTATAATTCAGAGCTAATTAGACACAGGCGCATTCATTCACATGAAAAACCGTTTAGGTGTAGACATAAAATTTGCAAATGTACTGATGATTGCGAGTGTAGACCCTGTCAATTTGCATCTAAACATGAGATAAGTCTTAATCGGCATATGTTATCAATACACAGGGAAACATTACATTAATAGTCACATGGAATATTTAGAATTGTTACTATTGAATGTTGACATGATACAATTCCATTGGTCACTAATTATTTCCTTGGCAACCAATTGATGAGATGATAACTAATGATTATTAGGTGCTAGAATGATATTTAATACTACAGAATTTTACAAGTATGTATTATTATTACTATTATTAAATTCATGCTAACAAATAAGAAAATGATGTATGTATGCAATAACGTATTGGATTTAGTCTAGTATTGTTAGGGCTTTGTGTACTTTTACAATTCAATAGAGAAGTGTATTAAATTTTAATTTTATTCTTGAAATTTGTGGTTAGCCAATTTTGGCTACTATTGTATTAAATTTTCATGTAGTAAGCTTAGATTAGATTCTATGCCAGATATAATTTTTCTTGAATCACTGTACTTGTATCTCTAAGTTCAACTAAGAGGTTACTGATACCCAAAAATCTTCTGTGTCTGACCCTTTGAGGTATTGCCGTCGCTCATTAACGGAAACTTTTATAATTTAAATTTTCGAAAATATTGGTGTACCGCAGAGTTAAATTTTACCACACTTCTCATCTTATTCACGTTTTTTAAACTGAATTAGTTAAGAAGTCTGATACATTTCAACTCTGAGGTGTTTTTATTTTTAATATAAATTGTCGTCAAGAAACAATTGGAGGCCAATAATTTTAGGTACAATGTTCGGTTCGTTACCTTATAGTTCTTGCTTAATCGATTCATTCCTTGTAATTGCGCAATATAGCGCTGTCATTAATTGTGGCTCGTTCGTTTCTATTGAAAGTATCTATTTGCATTCTGCACCTTACGTTTCCATATTTGGTCATACACATTTTTTTAAATTCGTTGTAAGCTGGAAGTTGAGGGAATGAGGGAATACAAATAAAAGCTTTAAGTAGGCCCATGAAAGGAAGAGTGGAATTAGTGATTATGACTTAGTATGTAAAGGTAGTATTAGCGTTGGTTGCAAAAATTATGATGAAATTATATTTTCTTTAATCGACAAATATAAACTCCCCAGCAGAAAAAAAACGCCGCCCTAAATTTTGAACTTAGTTGGTTTATATCTTTTTAATTTTTTGTGGATAAAATTGATTTTATTTTTATTTTGAAATAATGTGAAACTTGTGACTCCCAAAGCACGGTGATTGCTAAATAACGGTTTATTAATATAATTACAAAATAATAAATGAAGATAAAACACAAAATAAAATATTTCTTTCTTTGTCCCGATCGGGCGCCACTTCCTTTTTACGAGGGGAAGAACTTGGCCTGAAATGGTGTTGAAGGCTTCCGCGGCCGTTGTCTTGACTATGAGACTTCCGGGTGGTCACCGCGTCATTGTTTACGAAAACACTGGTTGACGTTTCGCTGACCATTGCAGGCAGCATTTTCAGTTAGTTCTGTTGATACCTTTCTTTCGTTTTAAATTTACTGCAAAAAATAAAATACAATTTTTACCAATCGCTTAACCTTTAAGTACAGATGGCATTGGTACCATCAAAACGGTTGCTTTTCTCACCGGAGAATTTACGTTGGCCAACCACAAAGCGTTGCCTTTTTCATCAGTTAACCGGTGGTGTCTCACCAGCTTCATCAAGTTCGGTTGTTTGGTGGATAAGAGGGTGGGGGTAAACAGCTGATTGTCAGACTTTGTGTTATGGTTGTATGGGAGCTTAATCACAATAAGTTTTGAAAACAAAGTATTAACTTTTACAGCTAATATGCCCCAAGCAAATATCGAAATATTGATATGTGATAATTAATGTATTTTATAAATTATTTTTAACTTGGTGTTAATAGTTACTTGTAACTTCAGACCTTATAAAATGGAATGAATTTTGACGAACGGTATGAAAAAATAATATTGCAGCACGGACACCACCATAAATGTTACTGACATAGATATGTCAGCCCCAAAGACATGGGACCTCATCCCAGAATGAAAATGAAACAGAAAACAGAAAACAAAAAAAAGAAATTTACTGTTAGACGTAAGATTGTGAATAGGAGCTGAGCTTAATAGGCCAAGTACAGAAAAAATAAATTATGGCAAAAATTGTGTTGCGAATTGGAAAATATAATGACAAATATATTGAATTACACGATAAATATAGAAATTTGTTTGGCAACATATAAAACCAACAAAGCAAAATAGAGTAAAACTGGCGATCGACAAGTGACCTTTATTCCAAATTTAATGCAGAATTAGGAAACGAAACCGTTTCCGTTTTCAGTCGATAGTCGAAATACTCTATTACTATGTATTGATCATATTTTTAGGTATATCAGATTCATAAAACCCTTCATAAGCACAAAATGCAATGCTGTTTGTCATAAGTAGTAGGTTGGGTAGGATACTTACCATTAAAAATATTCTCCACAAATGAAGAATAAATTTAAAATATCACTGTTGTCCATATTTCGTTTAGAATAAATTATCCGGTTATATTATTTAAATTAAAGCCAGCAGGTGTTACCAAAAATCAAAACATCCCAACTGTATATAAATCATGGCCTGCTAAAAGAAATTCAGAAAGTCTCAATAAATTTAAGGAAAAGTTACTAATATCTCGAAAACAACTGAAGATGGATGTAGGAAAAAATAATTTGTAGAGAGTACTATTGAGCTTCTGATAGAGGTTTAATATACGCGGTGTTCCGCTTAAAAATCTGGAGTCATTTGGGTTCAATTTTATATGACACTCTTCCTAGGCAGATGCCATCAACTGATGCCTATGTAGATGCAGATGACATCAACAAATGCAACAATTTAAAAGAAGTTAGAGGTACAAAAAGTAATAACAACGATGGAAAATTGGCTAACGAAGTGGATGTTAACACCTAATCTAGAATAGTTTCAAGCAGAAATCTTTTCCAATTCTAAAATGATCATAAGCAAAACTGAAATTCGTAGAATAGACTCTTCGTCAAATATTTGAGCTCGTTTAGATACCAGACTGGCATGTAAATCATCATTATAGACCAACGAACATTGTAGTAACTCAATATATACACTTCTGAAATAATTCAGAATGAACAGTTTTATTAGCAGCAAAAACCATAGCAATCCAAATAGGGTATTCTCAATACTTCAGTACTATTATAATTATTGCTATAATTTCATAAAATACACAATATTAATTCCACATTTTTCCTAAGTGACTTTTGAATGAATTACTATAGTATTCATATGAGAAGAAATGGATATGAGTTACAAAACTGTTATTTTTTTATGTACTGT
>JAWQRK010000017.1:0-10939 GCA_033557545.1 Amphistomus primonactus
GTCATTTGCTAGGGACGCATGATGTTTTAGGGTACTTACAAAAGATCTTTTAGGTCAAAGTGATTTGAGGGGCGCTGTGATGCCGAACGACCCACTCCTAACATAACATAACATAACGGAAGGTGTTTTTGTTATATTCTTAATTTTTTCCATCATCTTTTTTGACATTGTCACCCTGTAACAGCCATAAAATGTAACCGCTTGGCTAAAGGTGATATCTTCTGATTACCTGATATGCAAGTTTAAGAATGCTGATGGAAACATGACAAGGAAGGCCTATCTATAACATGGCAAAATGTCACATTCTGGCTGGAACTGCTACAAAGCTCATCAGTCAGAACCTAAGAAAATTCTAGCAGCGAGCATCTCGGAGGTTATATCAGAAGGTGGTCGCTAATCACCTTCAAATAGGTATTTTACAGAAGCCTGATAAAAACAGCATAAGGAACGCCTATAACAAGGCAAAACTCTCCACTAGACTTCTTATATTCTGACTGATGAGCTCTCTATAGCAGTTCTACCCAGAATATGGTTATATTCTGAGTAGAACTGCTATAAAGTGCACCAGTCAGAATATAAGAAATCTAGTGGAGAGCATCTTGGAGGCCTATCGACTAAAGAAGATAAACCAGTCGACAATATGTATTTTAAGGTTTATTACACATCACAGTGCTTGAAACCATATTCTTATTGGAACTGCTATAAAGCTCATCAGTGAGAATATAAGAAGTCTAGTGGTGAGCATCTTGGAGGCCTCTCCACTAAAGAAGGTGAACCAGTCGACAAATAGGTATTTTAAGGTCTATTTCACATCAGAGTGCTCGAAACCATATTCCGACCAGAACTGCTATAAAGCTCATCAGTCAGAATATAAGAAATGTGGAGAAGCATCTCAGAGCCCTCTTGACTAAAGAAGGTGAACCAGTCGTCAAATAGGTATTTTAAGGTCTATTACACGAAACCATATTCTGACCGGAACTGCAATAAAGCTGATCAGTCAGAATATAAATCTAGTAGAGAGCGTCTCTCTCTACCTCGTCTAAAGATGATCTCTAATTATCATAATCGACAATTAAGATATTTTAAAGAAGGCTATTGGAAGTTTTACAGGTTGCCTTCATGAAAGTTTATAATTACTAATGGACATCCATATTTCAGGTAGTCAAATCAGCCTCAAGCCATGTGGAGAAGGACAGCACAGCTACTGACGAGGACTAGTTCTTCATATTCCAGGCATGTCTTTGTCACGGCTTTGAATTTTATTAGGATATGCAATAGTCAATTCTTGTTGAGTATTTTTTCTTCTTGTTGACGTGGTAGACTAAGGAGGGGTCGAGTTCAGATACAGGTTGAGATGTTGTGAAATTGAGGGCGACTGAGAGCAACGATTGGTAATATCTTGATTTGACAATGTCTGGTAAAATCTTCAGTCGTTACATATTTCGGAATTTTTGTTGGACGAGACAAATTATCTCCGAGGTAGATTTTTCGAAAAATATTTTTTTTTCTGCCGATGTTTATTTGGAACCTGGTATTTTGGTAGGCTTGCACCAGTTTAGGTACTGTTATTTAATAAATCGAAATATTTTCGTACTTTCTCTGTTGACCCAGTTTCACTGGTAGGGTTTCTGGTCTTTCCTTCACATTGAGGAAATTCTCCATCTTGACAGGACCACATATAATGTCTGGTCATCTGAAGTCCTGGGATACTGATAATTTCACAATCTTCATTGGTGGAGGAGGAGCACCATCAGAAATATTGACAATAAGTTGACACCCTCTCTTCACATCCCCATTGGCTACCATCGCTCGTTGACATTGCTGGCCATAGGAATAAAACAGATAGCGGAACCGCACATCAACAGTTGCAGAGCAGTCCAGTGCAGACCAGTCCGGGATGAAGTCCCCCGCAGTGCATTCTGCCCTTCACTGAAGCAAGGGCCGAGAACTCAACTACGCCGCCGTCCAACATTACTGACCATACCTGCATATATAAATATAATATGTAAATATTATTTTGTAAATATATTATTATAATATACATTTTTTATTATTCAATTATTATTTATTCTGCACAACCCTGTATACATGTTTTTGTTAGTGAATTGAACTGTTTCTAAATTCAAGTCCTTGTTTTTCATCCTTCAGATTTGGTGAAAATAAGTTTCATACCTTTTTTTAATAATAGGCATTAAATTAAATTTATATTATACCACACATTTTTTTAAAATTTATTTACCGAGTTTTATTTTTTCTTTTCTCTTGTTAGAGTACAATTTAAGAATCACAAGTGCTTTTATTGTTTTTATCACGTAACACCTGTGCTGCACTAAGTCAAGCAACAATACTAGTTTGTTGTCAAATAGCATCTCCCAATTTTCAATGAAAACTGCAAAGCCTTTGTAGCCTCCATATGAAAAGAGAACAATACTAATTAGTGACCCAGCTCTGACTACGATGGCCATGCGCAAGCATATGTCATACTGGCACAAACATGCAACAATGATTCAATGTTCAAAAATATTGAAGTGTAAAATAATGCATAATTATACTTATTGTTTAGAACATTCTTATGTTACTCTTCAGAAAATGTTGTTGAACTCAAAAAATCAGTATGACACAAATTACTAAAACTATTATTATTATTAATCAGCAATTTGAAAAGGTATGAATGACAACAAAAATACACTACATACTGCTACTACTACTATTTTATTAGAGGATGCTTAATAAAAGAGGAAAATGGTTTTGAGAAATTTAAATTTAAAAAACATAATAATCAAATTTTATGTAGTTCTCATACATCTTATTCGATATGCATCTCTTGGTTCCGAATGCATGCACGAACCCTTTTTCTCACTTTGGTTTTCGCTGTCCTCGAAAAGAGAGTTGTTCTCTTTTGTTCAGCTGCATTGATAATTGTTTCTCCCAATTCTTCTGAATTGACTGGGGTTGAGTAAACTAGCTCCTTCATTTGACCGCAGACCTAAAAATCCACAGGAGTTAAGTCTGAGCTGTGTGCAGGCCACGGAATTAGTCCACCCCTATATACCGGTCTGTTTCAATAATTTTCGTCAAGCCACTGTCATACACTGATGCAATGCACTCTTTTGGGGTGACAAAAACCAAAATGTGAAAAGTGTTTGTACTTGCATTAGGAACCATGCGTTACATATTGCAGAAGCTGTATAAGAACTAAGTATCAATCCATCCTAAATAGTCCAAAAAAATTGTTCGCTTAACCATTTTTAAAACAATTTTTCAGGCTTTCTTTTGGATCTACCATTTTTTCTATTGGTACTTACTGCATGGATGAAACTCAATTCTGAAATTTGCGACTGGAACTTGTAAAGCACACATTTTCTCCTAATTTTTGCATGATAAAGAAATCAATTATAAGATCTAGATTTTTTATCAAAAACTGTTAAGTAGGAATGTGTATTAAAAAATCTCAGCTTTCATACTTAGAACCCCTCTTTTTTTTAACGATGGCGCAATAAAATCTGTATTTCATCGATTGTAGGTTATTTTTGATAAAAGTTAAAGATCTTTCTAGTAGCTTAGTGCAAAAGAAAAATCATTTTGGGTACTGTGAATGTAGAGTTACATTCTAAAAATCAGAAAAACGCTAGTTGTGATCTATTGTGAATATTAATAACAGTTAAACACTGAAACTAGAATTAATTGTTCAATGTATATAATTTAAAAAATAGCAGAATTGTTCTCACATTAACATTGAATATAAGCGACATACAGGGTGTCTACCGTAAAGTGTCCATTAGAAATATATAGGGAAAGGATAAAGCTAGAAGTCTGAACATTTAGATTTGAATATAGTACAAAGGGAACTAAAAGATAAAAATATTTTCAATAAACTGGTGATTTTGGTTATACCAGAAGTTGACGTCGTCAGAAGTCGTAATACATTTGCCAGGCCTAAACTTAATCGTTGTCGAGATATCGATTTTTTTCGAAAAAATGCAACACTTTGAAAACTCGAATTTCATAATTATATTTATGTGATTATGTTCATACTTCATTAACCATTAGTTGAGACATTGAATTTTAAAATTCGAAATCTTTAAATGACAAAAAATTATTCTTTTTAAATGACACCTACCAAAAATGTTTATCTTTTCAAATGGGGAATTAAAATCTTCGTTAATTGGCATTAGGTTTCCCTATACCTTTTCCGATTATTTAAGGTTTTTTGAGTTCATGCTACAAAAGCGATCCATTCACTACATTCATCCATAACCAATTAGTTATCAATTATGACGTTTATGTAATTTAGGTTGATTGATTTCATAATTTTGGGTGAACAATTAATACAATCATTTGGAAATAAAGTAATCAAAAAAAATGTTCTTTTTATTTATGGTAAATAATAATTACTTTCGTTTTTGCCCTGCGTCTTGTTGATGCAGTTGGCAAAAATTTAAAAGGATAAAATACGTATTTCGTTCAAATCTTCTACATTGGGCAACGGGAGATGTCGAAATAAGGTGTGGTGGCACGAAGTGAGGCGTTTGGATTAGCTTGAAAATAAGCTAAAATGAGCCTACATTATTTTTGTCATTTGTCACTAGTTCAGCTCTTCTTATTTTTATTTGATTCCCATGACGTATAAAATTGCATTATAACTTTGAATTCTGTTCTATTAAACGACGACAAATTCGACTATTTTTAGATAAATGTATTAGAAATTTCAAACACCTCATCTAATAGTTAATGAAATATGAACATTATCGCATAAGTCTAATAGTGAAAATTCGATTTTTCAAAACGATGCTGCGGTTGCATAATTTTTGCGAAAAAACCTAATTAAGCCTGCCAAATGTATTGCGAAAGTTGTAGAATATTGAATGTAGATTAAGGAAATGTTGGGGCCACTCCATTTAAATTAACAAAGTTGTTGTGAACTTCTGGCATAACCGAAACAGCCAGCGTATTGAAAATAATGTTATGTTTTAGTTCCATTCCTACAATATCCAAAGACTTCTAGCTTTACTCATTCCCCACTTGGTAGACGGTTCACACTCTGTACATATACAGGATGTCCACTCAGTTAGTAAAGAAATTTTGTGTATGGGTTCATGGATCATATCTATTTTAAATGATCTACCATTTTATGTCTGGTAAAATTCATGTTCATTTAGAATTCATTATAACAACTATGAAATTACAAATCAAATTGCAGACGTTTCACCAAGAAATCTTTAAGCCACAATTGCTTCCCAAGGAAGGCTTAGTACCTGATCTATGTTGCATATTTTCAACAAATGCCTAACTATCTCTTTAAGTAAGCATTTTAGGTGTAGGACATGCTCAAATATAATAAAGAAGCAGTATGTAGAATTGAATGCCGAACACGATTAACTCACAAAATTTTAATTTGTTTACATTTTCACCCTCGCAACTTCTATTCTAAGTGATTTATTCAGTTTCGGAAAATCGGAAAGCAGTCAAATTACCCTCTACAAATGAATATTTTTCAAGGATATCATGCATATCTCAGAAAGTGTAAAAGAGAGATCTTTACATTCCTTGAGGAATCTAAAAATGTGATAAAAATCCGAAAAAATGGAGTGAACATCAGGACTTTTTTGGGTCACCTGTGCTCTTAAAAATATTTTTAGGTTACTGGCGTGTCCCATCACCCGGCATAAAAGTAGTGGAAGTATTTATTTAATACTTATAACCTTTATCAGCTATAATTACAATCAAAAGAAAGTGTTTTTTTGCTTAATTTAGAATTTGGAATACTACGTCCTGGTTGTATAACGAATATTTAACGCTTTGTCAATGTTAACACGCTGTCAAGTTGATGTTAGCCAATCGGTAAAGGTGTACGTTGGGGGTTTCTGAATTTTCGCAAAAAAAATACAAACATATGCAGAATTACTCAGATTTCAACAATCCAAAAGAATTTTGCGGCGCAAATTACTCCTTCTATGAAAAAAAAATACACGGGCTTCATCTGTGGTACCATCACGTTTTTTAAGAGTGCCTCACATCTATCTAATATTCTTAAACCAGCTAATCTTTTATTTTCGTTTGGTTCTGGGACAGGGAATTGACCTAATTCCTATGGCTGATATCGCATTCGGCAGACAGGTATCGACAGGTATATTAAATATTATTGATGTACAAAATGACAACAATAAGTTACCGGAGAATTCGAATAACGTCCCGCAATGTCAACGATAGGTTTATACCAAAGATTAAAGATTTCTGCCAGGCAGAAAGGGGACTGGCAGCACGGACTCTCTGAACAAAATTATGTACTTTCGTTATACAGGATCCGTGGCATACTGTCTACGCGGGCAGTCCGCTTTCTGTCTGGCAAACTCTTAAGTGTTCTTACGCCTAGGCCTGCAATTCAAAGTTGTCTCAACTGCTTGAAAATTCATTTAGGGGTCCATTTGGATGTTTCAATATTGCAACTTTTGAAACAGCTATTTCAATATGCTACATAAACGTCATAGGTAGCGGATCTGTGAATAGATGACGCCGCTTTAAAGGGCTGGACAATTATTTAGATGCAGGTGCCTCAACATTGAAACTGACTAGTGGCCAACTACGTTGGTGTTTTGGTAAACTTCATTTTATGAAACAAGTTTAAAAAACTGGCGACCCTGGTCACAAATAAAATAATGCAAGAGATGATGACAAAGTAAAGAATAAATTCATTAGTTCGCCAATCACAAAATAACTGTCAATTACCGAAATAATGAATGTATTATTTACTTTATCATATTGTGCATTAAGAAAAATAATTTACAAGGGTTTCAGCCTCGGGCCGAGCATAGCTCGGCTTCCAGGTACTTGGATCTTATACGGCTTATATGCGTCAGTGCAGTCAACTGAGGTGGTGCGCACAGATGGTACTGAATAGTATGCGAACATTAAAAAGCATAAGAGATGTGAAAATTTAATTTACAATTATTACCACATTCCCTTAGGCATGTAATAAAAAAAGTAATTTTATAAACGTACGGTACATATGCCTCTCTTTTAATATGTTTACCACATAACAGGGATGTATTTTGCTTGTAGCAAATTAATCAATATAGGCTGTTTTTTATAGATTTATTGGTGATTACCGGTTTGGGATATTCCGTCAGCAGATCACACATAGTGAACAAAGAGACAATACATAATCAGTTAAATATAATATAAGTGTATTTTTCTGAAAATTTATTTAACTTAAACTATGTGTAAATTAGTATTATAGTAGGAGAAAGTTTGATTCACGAAGAAGTCCTGTTCTATGTCAAAGTATAAAAATATATGTTAATTTTATTATATACCCTCGGTATATAAATCAATAAAACAAACATAAAACCAAAATTAAAATGTCAAGAACTTCACTGTTCGTGTTACATTTTTATGCCTTAAGCCTAAGTTAGATAGCGCGAAACATCTTCGCGAAAATGTAAACTATTCCGGATTGCGAAACTTGAATCGCGAAACAGTTTCGCAGCGAGCCGCCACCCTGTCAGTTTTTAGCGCGCATCAAAGGCGTTTCGCTCATTTTCTTCGCTCCGTGTAACTACCATACAATGTTTCGCATATCGAAAATTCTTTAAAGCCATTGCTTTAAGCTCTTAACGCAGACTAAATAAACTTGATTTCGAAATCCTGAGCCCTAATAGAACCCCAGTCACTACCTTTCTGTTAATGTAAGTAAACAATTTTATGCCACCCTACTTGAGTCCCTAAGTTTCTACCTTAAGCACAGTCATGTTACGTGATTTTATGCGAAGGGTGTACCCAAAAACACAGACAGTTTGTCGAGAAGTATAATTCAAAGTGGAAACATATTTTGTAAACAGAGAAAATGAACCAAGAGCAGTGTAGTAAACTAATAGAAGTGTACGGGAGTTATCCTACTTTGTGGAATTCCCAGGATAAATTGTACCACAATAAAAACAAATGGGCGGATGCCTGGAAGGAGATCGCTGCTGCACTAGAACTTCCGGTTTCAATATTGAAATTAAAATTGAGGTCATTAATGGGCAGCTGTCGCAGTGAGCGATCGAGGTTCGTATTTGTACTCTCAATTTTGGGACCGCAAGTGACGCAAGGTATTCAAAATTCTCCGGTGTCCCATGTGAAATTCATAATAGTATCGTCCACTTGCCGATTTACCGACTTACATATCCTTCATTTAACCTGTTGCCATTCTCTTTTTTTAAATAATATGTATTGCAATGATAATATGTAAAGCAATGATGCGGTTGCACGGGGAAGTAACGAAACTACACAAGTCCTTGCTTTGGCTGCCTCGCGGGTACCAATGGCTCACCTCGCCTCGCGAAACTCTTTCGCGAAATCTAACTTTACCTCTGTGTAAAATGACCTTGGGAAATTGTGTTTAGCGAATTTTTTCATTAAATATATGTAAATTGTATGAAAAGTTAAAACATATGGCGTTATTAAATTTATCGTTATCAGTTTGGTTTTTATATTTACCGTCAATAATGTAGGAAGCACTTGAAACATAACTATTAGATAAAACGCAGAATAATCTTCTTTTCACAATGACAGATTGTCTCTTTGTACTGCGCATGTGCCAGTATCCTTTGGTAACCAGTTGGAATCAGATCCTATAGATGTCGCTACTTGATTTAAATTCCATTCTAATTCAGTTTTTTAAAGGGTACTTTAAATTATAGATTCACAATTTTTTAAAATTAAATAGAGTGGATGTATTGTTTATTATTTTTATTTAAAAAAATCAATTGTATCAAAATCATTGAACAGTTATAACCATGACACAACGACGAAAAATAAATTAAAACAAAAAGAACAACATTCAAAGAACAACAATTAGAGTATTTCCATGAATAGTCTGTTACTACTTGTGTCTATTACGTCATTCATTAAACTCTCTGGCTGTCTATTGTGGATTTTATAAATTTCCATCTCTTCTAAAATATCTAATTTTTTAGATTTATGGCATTTGTGTAACATTTTTATATCATTTTATAGGATTATACTCAGTACCTACATTACTTTTATTTGAGTTTAAATAATATTAATGCTAAAACTAAACGGAGGTATTGGGTGATGTAATAGAATTTACTCAATGGTTGGGTGTTTGTACTAATAAAAATAAAACGATTTTTCATAAGTTGATGTAAAATTACGTTATATTAGTTATATTACTGCATATACAGGGTTTTCCATGCAAGTTCATTAAAAGTTTTCGATATTCCACTGCTTATATCCATTCGAAATTTTGCAAGTGAACTCAGTTCTTTGTTGCCTTTTAGATCAAATTATTTACAAACAAATATCTTTATATATAAATATATTTGTGGAACTGGAAGTTGACATCAACTTCCATATTTTAAATGGAATGGCAGATTTTTTATTTCATTTTTGGTTTCTACGTCATAAAATAAGTTGATGCTAATAAGGTATTGATTGATGTGCCTAAATACCTTCGATTTTGAGATATTTTAAGGCGTATGTTAAAGTTAAAAAAATCCTAAATCTAAATTAATTGAATACTGATCGCTAATGTATTTTTGATAAAGCAACAATCAAGCCACTTTCAATAGCAAGGCGGTTGGCTACTTGGTTTTGATGGGCACCAACGCCGAAAATCCTATTTCACAAAAATAAGTTAAGAAAATGAAATAAGAACCCGCAGCGCCAGCGCTGTAGCTTTTGGACAAGGCTGTAGCTGTTTAATTCAAAACTTCTCCAATGTTAAAAGCTGAAAGTCGCCTATAGTGGTTGAATTGGTCTTCATTTCAAAAAACTCTTCTTGAACTTCTTTTGGTAACTGTGAAACGTCAGCGAAAAAAGGATTTTGGGTCATATGCCGTATAGAGGAGTTAGCATCAATATCTCTGTAGTAATGTTCGAGTTGTTCTTTTACCGCCAGCAGATGATCTTTTATTTCAAATTTCAGCTCGTCACCTAATTGTTGATTGTTCCTTGCCTCATTTAGTCGAGTAAAAGATGTCGCATTTCCAGCAGATATTTTCTGAATCCAAACTTGCAACTTTGATATGAAGCCCTGAACATGGTCGTAGTTGTTTATATATAGAACCGTTGCTACACTGTAACTTTAAGTTTAACTGGTTCAAGGCTTTAAATGTGTCAGCTAAAGATGCCAACCTTAACTGAAAGTGTTCATTGTTGAAAAGTTGGAGTAATTCATTCTTTTGTTTATAGTCAAGAAATAAGATGACCTCTTGCTTCAATTCAACAAAGCGTGCCAACATATTGCCCTTAGAAAGCCAGCGAACTTCGCTATGCTTTACTATCAGAAACGCTATTTCAAAAACTCCTTTGATTTGCTTGACAGGATGTAATTGTGTTAAATGCCTTTCTAGGCGATTTGGTCGCATGGCGTCATTACTCAAAACTTTCATACATAACACACATTGGATTAATTGAATTCCATCTTTTTCCATAAAAGTAAAGCCAAATTTAATGTAGTCTTCGGAATATTTCCTCTTTTTCGGTGCAATAGAAAAAAATTAACTTGTGTGAAATTAGTCAGATTCCATCTATATGTTTAAAAAATTTATAGCGCTATATATAATGTATATAATACATACAAATGTATAATAACATATTTAAAATAGACATTTTCAACCCTAGGTAGGGGTGATAAAGAAAGGGTTTTAACAAAGTTGGGGATCCCTGACAGGAAATATTATTCCGGCATTAGATTCATTATGCCATAAGCATTCTAATCAATTCTTCGGCCGGAATAACAAAAAAAATATCTTTTTTCGTTGTAATTGGAACGCGAACACACTATTTCAAGAGCGATTTTGGCGATGTTTTGCATCTCTGATTTGAATACCCTATACCTTGATAAGGGTTCATTTCTACGAATAAGTTAATTAAGGTAACTTATATTTTAACATGTTTTATCACTGGTTTTAATGCAAGTTTCCGAACCATTTTG
>JAWQRK010000018.1:0-10836 GCA_033557545.1 Amphistomus primonactus
GGAACGAACTCTCAATGCATGAGGATTTTCTAATAACCAGATACGGTTGTTATGAGAGTTACTAATCCCATTCCTATTAAACATTGCTTGATCAGACCACAACGTGTCCCGAATAAAGTCTGGATTTTGATTATGCTTTTCTAACATCCATTGACAAAAAGCTGGACGGTGTTCTGCATCGCCTAGTTCCAAGTTATGAACGCTTTGCGGGTGGTAAGGATGAAGAACTTCTTGGTGTAATGTTTTCCAAACAAAATTCTGAGTTAATTGCAAACGTATTGAAATCCGTCGAGTACTCACGCTTGGTTCATCAATTACAGCATCAATTACAGCTTCCTCTTGTGCAACTGTATGACTTACATTACGGCCTGCTTTAGGACGTTTATGTATTCCACAATCACGCAGTCTTTGAAACGCGTCCGAAAAAACACGTCTAGACGGTTGTCGTTCAGAGAAATCTCAGGTGATACTCACGACAAGCAGCAAGAGCGTTGCCATCACAGAAACCGTACACAAAAATAATGTCGCTGTATTCTTCGTTGCTAAACTCCATTTTCGAATTGAGAACTGTCAAAAGGAATTTATGAATCCATTGTTTCATAGCCTAACTACATGATTTCATATTTTTGGTCGACAAAAACTTAAACTAAAATTATCTCAAAATCAAAGGACATTTTCAAAAAACTTTATTCTTAGTTTTCGTTTTAAAATTAGAAACTGAATATCAGGTTTCATTTTTCACCTCTACTTACCAATCACCCGGTATAATAAATTGTGAAACTAGAATTGACAGTCCGGTGGACTGGCTCAATGTATCAAAAGTATAGACCTACTAATGTCTGGTCCTGAAGTCCAAATACATTTCTTTTTATTGTACTTACAGTCAATGTTTCTGTAATATCTTTTGAGGCTGCTGCAGTGCTGTTCATTATTATTTTCCCGTTCTTTTTGTTTTGCCCAAATAAATGAAAATGTATAAGAACATGATTCGAATTAAAAACTATTTTTTTATCAATTTAATCCAAAGAAGTCCGAATTAATTCAAGATCCAAAAAAAGTTCACAGCATTAAAAAAGGTCCACAAATTGCACAAAAGTCTGACGATTGGCAACACTGCACTAAAGTATTTCCTTTAAGGGGTTGCTAATTAATCAATGTGGAGTAAAAATGTTCCATTTAAATTTATTTTTCACAAAAACCATCAGTTCTATTACCTATTATCAGTCATATATACAAGTTTGATAAGTATACCTTTGTGTTTTGAGTGGAAGAATTGTACTTTGATGATACACTGCCCAAAAATAGAGTAGTGCACTAATATTAATATTAATACAAAAAGGTTCTATAAACCATATATGCCTACCAACTTTTGTATGAAAAATTCCAAGTCTTACAGAGATCTTAATTAAAAATTAATATTCAGTCATCATCCTTAAAGAGCTACAAGTATAACTCCATTACGAAAGCACAAATGTTCACAACTTTTCAATTACCTTTAGAATGTAATGTAGATATTACTAACATGTTAATATGTACCTGTTAATTGCAATAATTGTAACGTAATTGTATTTTTTTATTATAGAATGAGATGTCTGCGAAGCAGAAATGCCGGAGCACTCTGTTTGGTGAGCTAGCATCAGATATATTGGCAGTTCCGCTTCCACAAACCCCTAGCTCAAACAAAAAGGTGTATGGTTTGGTGCGCACTCCTACTTACACAAAATTCAAAGCAGTGCCGGGGTCTTCAATGCATATTTGAGCTATTTCATATTCACATTTTATTGTACTATCTGATATTTTTTTGTATTGCAATGTGTTTTTAAACGGTATAACATATTTATAATAGTTGTTTGTGATATTATAGTTCTAGTTAATTTTAGTATGTCTATGATAACATTTTTATATCTATTTATGTTGTGGCATCTTTTCCAAAAATATATATCTTGGTTGTATTTCCGACCAGAACTCAAATTATCTATTGGTCACATATGAATGTATTTTTATTGTATAGTTTTAAAAGGTCATGGAACATAGATTTGTAGTACCCGAACAGTGTAAATTGTGGAACAGAATAATCTGAAATTAAGGGAAGAAAAACATAATTAAACGAATAGGGTGTGAGAGCCAAAACACAGTTTGTGCTAAATAACTGTTTATTGAAAAAAAATTACAACGTAAGATATTTGAAATAACCAAAATAATTCATCCGGATCGGGCGCCTGTCTCTTTAATGAGTGTAGATCTCGGGCTGGTTCGGGCAGTCTGCAGCTGCAGAAACGGTTATCCAGGGATCGACTTTGGTCTGAGGAAAGTACAATACACAAAATAAATTCGGTTCCTCGAAACAATTGTCACGGTCTTGGCAAAACTAACGGAACGAAAGTAGCGACAAGCAACAAGCAATTACGGAGTGAACAATTGCAGTGTTTAAACGTTAAAATACTTACCTTGTAATCGGCCGTGGTTTATGGATTCACTTTTTCTATTGGTCTCTGATCCTATCGATTGGGCGGGGCTTCGTAGCCGATCGGTCTGTTGTCCTCCGGACACTTCGTCGGTCTTGGTTCTTCCGGCGGCGGTTTGTCGGCGGGGCGGCCTTCGTGAATTGGTCCGGATATTCCAAATTGTCGTTGGGCATAGGTTCCCCTTTTCTTAAACACTTCCGGTTGGCTGTCGAACCTTATGGAGTAGTCGTCCGAAGACTGTCTTTCCGCCAAAATTCTCGTACTTTTATACCATCCTGGATCCACGGGGTATCGCCGCCTAACTGTTCTCGTCCAATCTCATCGACCGGCGTATCGAATCCTCTCCGGCCGGTCGAAAGTGGAATTGCTCGGTGTGGCTATCACTGTAGGCCCGGTATCACGTGATCGGAACATGCCGTTTCGAAAAACTTGTTTGTATCGGGGCAACCTCACGTTCTTTTTATCCAGCTGGCCGCACTTTCGGTTGTCGACCCGAAAAAATACATCGCGGCAAAAACACTTCGTTACAAGGTGATAAAAAGTTGAAAGTAAAGCACCTGTTTGTAAAGATGAAGGTTATCAAAATTGAAAAATGATACGGGAGAAGAAAAATCGTAGGACCATCGGCAATATTAGTCTCGTTAACAAGAGAAAAAAGAAGAGAGATTTTGAATGCAACAAAAATGGTAAGCAACGCAAATATAGAAGAACCTTAAGAAATTAGAAGTGCCTTAAAAAGACTTCAACAGAAGAAAAGTGGACAGGCTGCTAAAAAGTATTGCAGTGGAAATATGATTTGCAGATGTCTTTTATATTGCCGGTTATAGAAGGCAGGTATTAAGTTCATCTTCAAGTATTTCTTGTTATATGTCTAGCTACATATTTACATTGAAACTTTTGGCGGGATATTGTTTTAGAACAAGCGATAATTTCGAACAAAGTGGAATTACGAAAATGTATCCCCTGAAATAGATGATCCAGACATGGGTGCTACGAAGACTTAACTTCTACTCAAAGTACTAGTCAAGATCATTATCAGTCAGATTATTATTTCATTAAGAGGTGGGCCCTTTCGGCCCCTGCACTGCGGTCAGATGTCCTATTGTGCCCTCTAGCGAAGTTTAACTCCAGGTCAATCCCGTTTCCTTAAAGAAGTCGAGGATTTTCCTGGGTTCTGCCTGCCGTAGGACGGCCTGGTCCACTTTTTGCGCCCCGAGCCATTTTTCTCTTGCGGCGACGAATGCCTCGCAGTAGCATAAGATGTGTAGGGGTGTTTCTTCCTCCTCTCCACAGCCTCTGCAGGTTGGGTCCTCGGCGAGGCCCATGCGTTGCAGATGTTTATTCAATAGACAGTGTCCGGTCACAAGCCCCGTCCATAGTCTTATGTCTTTCTTACTCATCATTAACATCGTTTTTGCTAATTTCCCTGAGGGACGTTCCAGGAAGGCCTTCGTATGCGTCCCGCCTGTTTGTCCTCCCCAGAATATTTCGTGCCACCTTTGTAGCTTGGATTTCAACTCCATTTTAATTGTCTCTATGGGTATTCCCACCGCGGGTTCGGGTCCTATGAACGGTGTGGAGCTACCCCCTTTGGCGAGGTAGTCCGCCCGCTCATTTCCCCGTATCCCCGCGTGGGCTGGTACCCAAACTACTTTCACTTTGTTTTGTTCACCCAGTCTATTGAGCGCTCCGATGCAGTCTCTGATGAGTCCTGATCTCGTTTCCGAGGTTTTTAAAGCGTTTATCGCCTCCTGGCTGTCGGTGACTATATAGACTCTTTTACCAGTGGTTCCAGAATCCAACAGCAACCGAACACCTACTGTAATGCCGTACACTTCGGCCTGGAGAATGGTAGCATGGGTCCCCAAACTTATGGACATCCCTTGTCCCCTGTCCGCCATTCCGTGTATACCAGCGCCCGCGCCATATTGCGTTTTAGAGCCGTCTGTGTAGATTACCAGACCGTTTAGCTTAATTCGCCCTCGTTCCCATTCCTCCCTTGTGGGTATATTCACCTCATAGGTTTTCTGAATGGTGTACGTCTTTACTATTCTGTCAGGTATCATTCCTAGTAAGGGGTCCCTGTCTATTTCTGTT
Source organism: Amphistomus primonactus (assembly GCA_033557545.1). Taxonomy (NCBI): domain Eukaryota; kingdom Metazoa; phylum Arthropoda; class Insecta; order Coleoptera; family Scarabaeidae; genus Amphistomus; species Amphistomus primonactus. The sequence continues at coordinate 4,563 of JAWQRK010000018.1, forward strand.
AGGATGGCGGCGTGACCTTCCCTACTCTTTTCCACGGACGTTCCGCAATTCAGGCTGTAGGCCCCTGCCAGTGCCCTTGCTTTCACGACCAAGTGAAGTGGCGGCAGGTCCAGCAGTGCTCCCATAGCCGCCGTCGAGGTTGTCCTTGTAGCCCCCGTAATACCTAGACAGGCTGTACGCTGAATCTTGTCTAGTTTCATTCTGCCTTGCAGTGTTTGTGCTTTTTGCCACCAGGTTAAGCTGGCGTATGTTACAATCGGTATTATCATTACCGTGTAAATCCAGTAAATGGTTTTTGGCGTTAATCCCCAGTTTTTTCCAAACATTCTTCTGCAGGTCCAAAGGGCCCTGATTGCCTTTTCGCTCGTCTTTTCTATATGGGGTTTGAAAGTGAGCTTCCTGTCTAGTAGGACGCCTAGACACTTTGCTTCCTGCTTTATCTGTAGCGGGGTCCCATACATATGTATGTTCACCTCTGCGTTCGCCTTTCTTCTTCTGGTGAACGCAACCAGGTTGGTTTTTGCCGGGTTTACCGACAGTCCCTGCCGCGTGCACCACTTTTCTACAGTTGTCAGGGCTCCCTGCATCCTGTTCGATACAGTCCCTTCAAATTTACCGCCGGCAAGTATGGTTATGTCGTCTGCATACCCCACTGTCGTATAACCTGCATCGTTTAACCCTACCAGGAGTTCGTCCACAACAAGGCACCACAGTAGCGGTGAAATTACCCCTCCTTGTGGACATCCTCTAGCAGCCGTAACCCCCACAGTATACCCATTAACTGTTGCGTATATTTGTCTGTGCCGTAGCATTTGGCATGTCCATTCGCATACCACGGTGTCTACCCCTCTGCGAATGATAGCATTTCTGATAGATTCGAGCGATGTGTTATCAAACGCTCCCTCTATGTCCAAAAAGGCTCCAAGAGCAAATTCTTTGCATCTGAGTGTGTTCTCCACATTACGTACTATTTCGCGTATGGCTAATTCGCAGGATTTGCCTGTTTGGTAAGCATATTGGTGTTCACTGAGCGGATGAGCCTCAAGTGTTGTCTCCCTGATATGTCTTTCCACTATCCTTTCTAGAGCTTTGAGTAGAAAGGATGTCAGACTTATTGGTCTGTATGACTTCGGTTGATCGAAGCAAGTTTTACCTGTCTTGGGTATAAAGATAACTTTTGCTTCACTCCATACCTTCGGTATGTGTCCTAGTGCCAGACTGGCCCTGAACATCGTACATATAGGGGAGGCTAGCAGGTGTAGGCCCTGTTGTAACATAACCGGAAAGATACCGTCCCTGCCGGGAGACTTGAAGGGTGAAAACTTCCTAACCGCCCAGGTAGTGTTGGTTAGGTTGACCGTTCGATCCGCAACCGCCCAGTTTTGTTTCTTGTTTTTTATCGGCCGGCGCGTTAAGTGTTCGTGCCCCGCATCATTTTCCGGGAGCGCTGTGGATCCCGGGAAGTGTGTGCGGAGTAGTAACTCCAACACTTCCTTCTCGGTCTCCGTGTGCCCCCCGCTTTCGTTCTTCAGGGACCCAATTAGTCCCTCCGAATCCTTCATAAGGACTTTCTGGAGGCGAGCGGCGTCGGGCATTTTCTCGATGCTCTCGCAGTACTTCCTCCATGAGTCCCTTTTGGATCGCTTTATAGCGTCATTGTATTCGGTTAGTGAGGCCCTATACGAGTCCCAATCCCCGGTCTGTTTGGCTCTATTAAAGAGTTTTCTTGTTCTGCCCCTTAGCTTGGCGAGACCCTCGTGCCACCAGGGCACCTTACGTGAGGTTCTTCTACCCTTCTCAGGGCAGCTCGTCTCAAAAGCGGATTTTATGGCGTTATTTATCCCTTGTACCATGAGTTCCAGTTCGTTTACATTGCTCGCTCTGTGCGGGCAGTCCCTAAGCCCCACCTTCAGGTATTCTCTATAGAGATCCCAGTTGGTGTTTCTTGGGTTCCTGTATAGAACTGGATCCGGTTTGTCTATGTCCAAGTCATATCTTATATATCTATGGTCCGAGAGCGAAGGTTCTTCGGATACATGCCACTTTTTAATCTTCGTACATACCTGAGTAGTACCGATGGTTATGTCAATGACCTCCCTCCTACGCCGGTCGGCGAAGGTTGGTTCATTGCCTTTATTGACTACTTCTAAGTTTTCTACTAACATAAAGTCGAGTAATAACTCACCTCTCCGGTTTGTGTTGCTGCTGCCCCAAATTATATGGTGCGCGTTCGCATCACACCCCAGTAGGAGTTGGTGTTTCTTGTCCCTGCATCTCTCCACCAGCTGCCGTACTGCCAGGGTTGGTGGGTCCTCTTTTTGGTCATAAGGTAGGTATGCGGATCCGAGAATGATCTCCCTCACGCTCCCTGCCTCACGTATTGTGGCCTTAATGGCCACAAGGTCCCTGGAACAGAACTCCCTTAATGGGATTATTGTCAGGGACTTTTTGACAACAATGCAGGTTCTCGGGTTTCGCGACCTATCCACGCTGGAGAGCGTGAGCAAGTCCGACCCCCCGAGTCCCTTGATTGTACCCTCCACCGTCCAAGGTTCTTGTACGAGGGCGACGTCAATGTCGTTTCTCAGCATGTACGCAATGAGGGCAGCTGATGCCGCCCTACAGTGGTGCAGATTTATTTGGACTAAACGATACATGGAACTTACCTTCAGTCCTCCGCTGACGACGACGGTAGGCCTGCAACCGTCGCTCCTGGAGTCGGGTGGTCCTCCTTGGGCCCCGCCTCAACCTCCATTTCTACTCCTGCCTCTGCTGTAGAGGGTCCTGCCGTGGATTCCGGCTCCTTCGCCGTATCCCTCTTCGCCAGAGCCTTAAATTGGACTCTGGTGTAGTTAACGTACGGCCTGTGCGCCCAGGTTCCCAGCTTCTCCCAGGATCCCTGGTCCATCAGGATGATCAGTTGCTGGCCCTTGGCGTCCAGTTTCCTGTCCACCACTTTCCAGCCCTTGGTCACAAGTCCTCGGTTCTGGATTTCCATCCTCCCCAAGATCTTCGCCGGTTCCATTTCTTTTGGACCCGGGATCCACACCAGTGTCCTGACGGGCTTGGGAAGGTCCTTTTCTTCGACAAGTCGAAGTTTGGCCCCTTCCCATGGCTCGTCTCGCTGCAGCAGACCGGCCAGCCAGGTCAAAGAGCCCTGGTCGGCGCAGTCCACTCTCAGCGAGCCGTCCCCGCCACGACACCTCGTGAAACGCGGTTGGTCCTCGCCCTCCCGGCATTTGTCGATCTGGTCGAGGATCCAGTCCTTGATCTGATCTATCTCCCCTTCGTCGAATTCTCGCTCCGGGTTCTGATAAACTATGGCCATCTTGATCCCCGAGACTGCGTCTGCGAAGCTCTTGGCCTTCTTCTCGGCCAATTTTGGTTTCTTGGCCGCCCTTTTTACGTCTTTCGGAGTACTGGTATCAGACTGGTGCCGCTTATTGGCCCCGGTCTCCTGTACCTCCTTTGACTTCGTGCTTCCGGCCACTGGTTGCTTCTCGCCCCCTGTGGCCTGCCGTCTCTCTTTCCGGAGCTTGCGCCTGGCCGCTCCAGAAGGTTTCTTTTTCTCTACGGGTCTTTCGTCCCCGTGTCTTACATCGGTACTGACCGAGTCCTTCGATGAGTCCTCGGCAGTGCCCGATGGAGATGTGGTTTGTGGTTCTAAATTATATTCTTTTTCCATAATTGATCCCACGAGTAGTAGGGCGGATTACCACACTGCACGGTGCCCCTACGCGCAGGGGGGCATTAATACAATGGGGTTAGCCTGGTGCCCCAAGGTTGGCAGTCTCGACTGGACTTCTACCCAGCCACGCATCCTCTCGGCCTGTTACCCACCTTAGGATTTAGGATTTTTGTTGAGGTTGTCTCCTCTCGGTCCGGGTGGTTAAGCCCAGGCCCCCCGCACTACCCCTTTTCGCGAAACATGACCGCGTCCAGGGGGCGCATGGTATAACGACCGGACCCCCTTAACGGTGGGTTCCGATCGGCCTCGTACCCCATTGTTCAGGCCCTAAGCCACGAGACTACAGCCGGGCTGGGTGGCAAAACCCCGTGCTAGGTCCAACCTTGCCACGGTTGGACTGGGGTGGTTTGGTCCGCGGATCGGTTTTAGCTACAGCCTTATCGCGGTTTTATCCGCTCAGGTTTCGCTTATAGCCGACCTACCCACTGTTAACGAGTGGGCCCCTCCTAGCCGCCACCTGGAGAACGCGCCCGATAGGGGACCACCCCACGGGATATCTATCACTAAGAATGACGATAAAAATAGCGGACAATAATTTTTATAAAGCTACACGTTCGGTTTCGTCTGTGAAAAGAAGTGAGCGTAATATAGGAAACGTAGAAAGGTAATAAAAATAAATAATATCAAATAATAAAATATCTTTGTATTAATTACTAGAGTAGACTGGAGTGAGACAGCGGTGGCGGCAGTGACGGCAACAGCAGCAGTATCATCGGTATACTTACTGTGCGTGCCATCAACGTACGGTGAATGGTATTTATAGGCAACACTTTGTGAAATACTTATTTAAGATTATGGAATTGTATCCGGAGTGAGAGAGAGACAGAGAGAGTCGCGGACTTGTCAAGAGCCATGAAGGATTTTGGATTACCGGTTCTTGGTGTTCAATTGTTTAATGGAAGCATTGATTGCGCTGATCTCCTTGTTTAACTACCGTTCTCAGTGTTTTATTTTTTTTTTCCAAAAATCCGTTGGTCATATTATTAATTCGATATTGTCCTGTTAATGGGGGAGATTTGTTGTGCAATAAAGTTTGTATTATTAAAAATTTCCCGCACTGCCAATGGAAAGTATTACGCAACAACTTATGTTTAGACGCAAAGTCCAACCTTAGCAGAATTCATTTTTTTGCTCGGATTTGTTTTTCCGTTAAAATGTTCCCGGCAGACACTACGCGGATAATTGTGCACGATTATATATAGAATCCATTTTTGAAATGTTAATCTGTAACCTATCAAAATAACAGACAACAAAAAGAAAAATAGAAAAGTTAGATTGCGCTTTAAAGTAACACACAACTACTGTAGATTTCTTTTAATGTCGCAGGAAGCAAGAGACAGACAGTGACAGTCATAACATATAACAGGTTGTTAAAAAAACTGTGCTTGCATCATGTGAGTCATGTGACGTCACTATATCGCGCAAACCATGCTTGAAACAGATCAACAAGTTGAAATTAAGCAGATTAAGAATATTTTCTCTAAATTGCTTCTAAATTTGATTTGGGTGATTTTAGTTGTTAGAAAATTTACATCGCCAAGACCATCCTTAATGATGTACGTGTTTAAGCAGCGATAGCCTACAAGTTTTAAACTAGTAAGATTTGGATTGTTTCCACAGTAATAGGAGAAGGAAAAGGAATAAGAGGAGGAGGAGGAGGAGGAGATTGGATCGCCAAACATATTCTTCAAAGGATTTCAGTTACATCTCTCCCTACATGTATACAAAATTCTTTCGTCCGTAGAAATGTCCGAACGTTTGTCTGTATCTTAATTGCAGTTTGCAGTGTTACCATCCACTTTTATTGCGAAGGTGACTGATATTATCTCTACACAACCGACGTTACCGATCTATACAAGAAAGACGTTATTAACGAATGTTCGATTTAGGAAAATATGAATTAAAACATACCGACTGTCTTGATCATCTCGGTCTAAAAAGTGACGACACGATTGTAGTCGATATGATGGTGACTTTGTTTCGTAAAGGCTTGCTGCCATCGATGATGAACTTGTTGTTGTTGTTGTTAGTTGCTGACCCCATATTAAAGTTGTTGAACAATCAATTGATATCCCGCCGCAGGAAAGTTGCCGTAGAACAGAGACCGGAGAACTGTTGAGTATGTTTACGACAAAAATTTATAATAATAATAATAACTTTATTTAGTGTAATCAAATTACATAAGTCAAAAGAAAGAAATAAAGTAGGTACAAGTATTACAAACAAAATATACTATCGCATCTAATGTATTCATCATATGAGTAGAACACTTTTTCGATCAACTCACTTCTGATCCTCGTCTGAAATCGGGACCTTGGAAGTTCCGTGATTACCGCCGGTACCTTGTTGAACAGTTTTGGGCCCCAGTGGTCAATGGATTGCTGCGTTTTACTGATCCTATGGTACGGTGTCTGAAGTTGTTCTCCAGCTCTTGTACTATACCCATGGTTATTGTTGTTGGTTTTAAATTTGTATTTGTTATCGTACACATACATGATCACGGTAAGTATGTAGATGCTAGGCAAG
>JAWQRK010000019.1:0-10825 GCA_033557545.1 Amphistomus primonactus
TCCGCAACGAAAATTTTTTTTTTTACCATAGGACTCATTTGCACCGCAAAATTCTTTTGGATTATTGAAATGTGAGTGATTCTGCATATGGTATTTTTTTTTCACGGAAATCCAGAAAGCCCTAAACTTCATATTTACCTAATTATGTAAAAACCTTCTGCTTCGAATCTAATACATTCCCCTCTAACCAAGTATTAACTTCAGCGATCTTCTTGTTGTGGACAGCGAGATCTTCTAAACTCTTAGGGACAACTTTTGCATCGAAATCGAAATTTTTTGTAATAACAGTCTCTTTAACCATAGATTCTTTCGGTTTTTCTCTGGTAACTTCTGCGGAATCATAATCAGAAGAAAAATTTTTCCAACCCTAACCAAAAAAATTGTTATACTAAATAAACGGCCATAAACTATTAATACATACCCGTTTAAATCTTTTAGCACTCATATTCCTTCTCTAACGGGCAAACACTTTTGCAACTTATAAGTCATTTAAATGTTATCTGTCAAATCTGAGAGAATATGTACATAACCTATCAGATTCGAGATTGATCGTTCGAAGTGTCAAGTCACTCTTGTGGTCCGGCGATTTTATCTGCGTGTTTTAACTGCCAGGTGGTGAGTTAACCTTAGAATCTATTGATTTCGATTAGTTATCCTTATTAAGTTGATTTTTGTGGAGTTTTTTTTTCCCTAATTCACTACTGAATTGTCTTGATGGGAACACGTGGCAGGGGTGGGCAACCACCCCTTGCCGAAAACATCGGGGATTCTTCAGAGGATTTTATTTTGAGTTCTTCGTTTAATTTCTTGAGTTATTTAAGTAAGAATATAGATACTTTAGACGTTAATAATTTTAGTGATGTGTCCTTGACTAAGAAGTTTTTGCTATTGGTACAACAGGATGTGGATTCTGGTTTCGTAGCCGATGCGTCAGGGAAAAGAATTAGAGTTTCTTATAAAGTCGCTCGTTTATGTTTCTTTCTATTTAAGAAATTTGGGATTGAGATATTTGATAATTATAACATGAAAACAGAGATCACCAGATACGATATACGTGATTTGCCTCCTTTTGTAATTAATGTTGAATCTTCGGATAAGAATATAGGAAATATGAGAGATATGCAGGTTGGAAAGATATTATTTGATGGCGAGGTGGAAGGTGTTAGGAAAATTGAGAAAAGAGGTAGGAATAGAATTGAATTAGAATTTGATACGGTTGGAAATGCTAATATTTTCTTGGGCTCAGATGTTTTAACAATCAATAAATGGAGAGCATATATCCCTAATCATCGTACTTCTTGTAAGGGTATAGTAAGACAAGTTGATCCCTCGTTTTCCGATGCTGTTCTGATGGAACATTTGAGGGCAGAGAATGACAAAACAATTCTACATGTGAGAAGGATTAAAAGGCGTGTTATAAATGAGGAGAAGGAAGTAAACTATGTTAATACTGCTTCAATTGTTGTGACTTTTCGGGGTACCATTTTGCCTAAGTATGTCACGATCTATTATAATTATAGAGTAGTGGACTTGTTTATTCCCTCTGTTATTCAGTGTTTTAATTGCCTTAGATACGGACATACTATGAATTTGTGTAAATCAAAGAGGAGGTGTCCTGCTTGTACGGAGGAGCATAATTTAAACGATTGCCCAAGAAAGGAATCTCCGGTTTGCTGTTTTTGTGAGGAAGGTCATTATGCAAACGAGCGGGATAGGAAATTGTCTGAAAGATCTTGTAGAGAGTTTTTGAGGCAGAAAAAGATTAGAGAAGTCATGGCTCGATATAATTACTCGACCTTTGAGGCAGCTCAGGCGGTTGGCCCTTTAAGGGTTGCCAGGGAACCTTTTAAATTTATTCCGGATAATTCACCTATAGTTGTGAATCAGATGCAGTTTCCTTCGTTGAAAAATCAAAGAGCAGGAAGCCCGACAGTTAATATAATTTCTAATAGACCGATAGTCTCATATGATGATTTGGAATCAGTCTCTTTTAGGAAAACTGTTTTTCGCCAACCTCGTCCATATATATCTCAACAAAAAAGAAAAAATACTACCCCTTCAGAGCTGTTGTACTTTAACAACGGTAATGTCCCTGAGGACACTACAAAGAAACTTTGCTTTATTAAAGAAGGATCGGGAGATGAAGCAGGTCCTTCGCAAGACAATGTTAATATGACTTTACAGGAGGATAGTAACTCGAAAGGCATTAATGATAATGATCAAATGGAGGAAGATAATTCTAATGTGGCTTTTAATGCAACACGGTTATTGTCAAGAAATACACCATCACCTTTGAAAGATCACGGTTATGCCAAGAAATATACAAACAATGCCCAATAAGTTAGAAATAATGCTTTGGAATGCTCATAGTTTAAGTAAAAATAAACCACAACTGTTTTCGTTTCTTAAAGACAATCCAAAGGACCTAATTATAATTACGGAATCATGGATAAAGAAAGATTTTCCAATTACTACACCGGGATTTTATCAGTTGAATGTGTACAGAGAGGATGGTTTTGGAGGATTAACCATATTGATTAAAAAATCATTAAGATTCAGGGGTGAGGAGGTTGCAGATATTATCAATGTAAATGTTCAATTTTACAAGTTAAGAATTGATGATATTAATTTTATAATTGGTTATATTCCGCCCGACATCGAGTTCAATGAGGAGGATTGGAGACGGATTTTGGGAGGAATAGATGATCCTTTATATGTGTTAGGTGACTTTAATGCTAATTTTCAGGGATGGGGTAGCACTAGAACTAATGATAGAGGTCAAGCTTTGAACAGTATTATGTTGGAGAGAAATTTGTGCATGTTGAATGATGGTCGCTCAACTTTTTTCTCTTACCATGCTCGAAACAGTGTTAGTCTGCTGGATTTAGTGTTGTGTTCTGCAGGGAGGTTGTCCTCTTCCATCTGTAGCACTGGTTGGGACACTCTGGGAAGTGACCACTTTCCAATTTTTGTTAGTATACAGATGGCCATTGATGGGAGTAGTCAATCGTTTAATATGGGTGTGCCAACCATTAATGTTCGTAGAATGAATTGGTCAAAATACAAGGATTGCGTGCAGGATAGATATGAGAGTGGTCTGATTCGGGATTACAGCTCCTTGGTATCCAGCATGGGCTTGGCCGCGGAACTGTCATCTCCTCGTAGGGCTTCTAAGGGTGGAAAGTTTAATCTATGCCCCTGGTGGGATGGAGATTGTCAAAGAGTGGTTACTCTTCGGAAGTTCTTGATAAAGAGGTTTCTTGAGGATGGCAATAGAGTTAGTTACCTTGTGGCAAAGCGTTATATAGCCATCTCTAAACGTATTCTATTAGAGAAGAAACGAGAGCATTTCAGGAATTTCTGTTCAAGTTTGTCCAGATTAACTCCAATACCTGAGATATGGAAATCAATCAGAATCTTTAATAGAGTGGCTATAAATCAGGATAATAGGATATCCACGGAATGTGATTGGAAGGAGGATTTTCTGGACTCCCTTTGTGAATCTTATGTCCCCGAAAATGATGAGGTAGAGTTGCTGTTCCCGGAAGTGTCATTAAAGGAGTCAGGGGTAGCGAGTGAAATAACAGAGGGTGAGCTGGAAAGGTCATTATCTCATACTCATGATACCACTCCGGGTGGGGATGCTGTATACTATTCTATGATTAAGGAACTTTCGCCTGCATGTAAATATGTTTTATTACGGGAATTCAATGGTATTCTTCGGGGTGAGGATGTCCCAGAGTCTTGGCGGCATGTTTTGTTGGTTCCCATTTTGAAGCAGGGTAGAGATCCAGTCCGACATAGTAGTTACCGTCCCATTGCTTTGATATCTTGCTTCAGAAAAACATTCGAGAGAATATTGACAGAGAGGTTGGACTGGTGGCTGGAGCATCATTCTATTTTGGATGATTTGCAATTTGGATTTCGTAAGGGACGAGGTGTCTTTCATTGTTTGACCCATCTGATAACAAACATCCAGTTGGCATTTGAGAGAGGCCATTTTTTGGTGGCTGTCTTCTTAGACATAAAGTCAGCTTATGATTCCGTGTTTATTCCGCAATTGATATCTATCATGAGGCATCACGGTGTTCCGTTACCACTTACAGCTACGGTGTATAACTTATTGAAGTATAAATTTTATTTGTTGAAGGGAGGAGGAGCATCTTATGGTAAGAGAATGTCTTATAAAGGTCTGCCCCAGGGTAGCGTAGTGAGTCCAATTTTATTTAACCTTTACGTCTCAGGTTTGAATGCGTTACTAAAGCCTTTTGGTGGAAATGCTATTTACTATGCAGATGATATTATAGTTTACTTGTCTGGACATGTTATAAATGATTGCATTGAGCGAATGAATTTGGCCCTGTTGACACTGTCTGATTTTTTGAAGGTACGAAGGTTGGACTTATCTATGGACAAGACTAAGGCGATTGTTTTCTCACGGAAAAGAAATATGAATTATCCGGCTATTTTATACAGGGGATCTGCGGTTGAGGTCGTGACGAGCGTTAGATACCTGGGATGTTATATTAATCGGAAGCTGGGATGGAGGGAGCACGTTGGTGCAGTATGCAGATCGGTTGGTAAAGCGATGAACCTTTTGAAGGCGTTGGCTTCTTCCCGTTGGGGTGCAGATCCAACTATATTGAGTATGTTACATCGTGCCGTTATAAGATCTAGAGTTGAGTACGCTTTGTGGATTATTTTCCCATCTGCTGTGTCGTTGATTAATAGGCTGAATAGTTTATGTTTTCAAGCATACAGGCTGATCTTGGGAGCACTAAGATCCACTCCGACTAATGCTCTGACCGTGGAGGCTGGGGAGATGCCTTTATCCTTGAGGACTGAGTTTTTGTTGAAGAGGTTTCTCCTGAAGAGCTGTATCGTTCACCCTAATCCGATGATTCTGAGTATTATGGAGTTGAGACGTACCCTGATTGATAACAACAGGATCAGAGGAACAAGAGTCCCTTTGACGATTAGAGTTATGGAAGAATTAATACCTTTAAGAAAGAAAATGTTTGGAGCACATCTTTATGGAGTCTATCGTATGAAATACGAAATTAGACAGTTCTCACCTGTGGTAGATATATCGTTCGCGGTAGACGGTTGCATCCCGGATCATCCGATGGCGGCAGGTACTATGGAGTCTGAGTTTCAGTTGTTTGTTTTGTCAAGATGGCCTTTTTCAACTCTGTTGTTCTCCGATGGTTCGGTTAAGCGAAATCCGAAGAGTGTAGCATGTGGTATCTCCTCGCCGTCATTGCGTTTAGAGGAGTCATGGTGTCTGCCATTGGAGATGTCCATTTATGGTGCTGAACTGTATGCGGTTCTTAGATCTGTGCGGATTTGCTTGGATAGAAGAATTAGGCGGGCTGTGATCTTGACTGACTCCAGAAGTGTTCTCACTGCGGTGGCTTCTTTTAAATTTGGTGTTACTTCGCACTTCTTGCTCGTGGCGACGATTGGTGCTCTATATGAGGCTTTTGTGGCTGGACTTGATATAGTGTTGTGCTGGATCCCCAGTCATCGAGGAATAGTTGGAAATGAGGTGGCTGATGGTTTGGCTGCATTTGGACATACATTGCTGGCTTTGAAGTTGGATGTGGACTGTATGGATATGATTGGTGTCGTTAGAGAGGAAACGGACCGTAAATGGGAGTTACTGTTCGGAGAATCTTGTAGAGAGAAGGGAAGAGATTATGGCCTTGTTGTGAATGGTATGGTGAGGGAGCCGTGGTTTAAGGGGTGTCATTTCGTTGGCAGGGCTTTTTTCACAACTGTTAGTCGATTGAGGTTTGGACATGCGCTTTTTCCGGTTCATTTGCATAGAATTGGTAGGAGGGGTTCACCCCTGTGTGATTGCGGAGAATATGGTGATTTGAATCATGTTTTCTTTAATTGTCCTCAGAGGGATATTTCTAGAAGTAGGTTATTTGGTAGGCTCATCGAGTTGGGTTTATTTCCGCCATATAATATGGTTTCGCTTTTGGCTAGGAATTCTATTCATGTTCATTTGGCTTTATTTCAATATGTGAGATCAAGTAATCTAGTATTGTAGACTCTTTTATATGTCTGTTCCTAATGTGGTTACCCCCCTTGTCCAATCCGAGGGCTTTTTTCATTTGTCTAATGGTTCGCCGAGCCCCCGAATCGAGAAGAGTTTTTTTTTTCCTTTCTTCCTGTGATTGTTGGTTCTTTACTTTGATATTTATAAATTAAATAATTGTTACACCACCTGGCAGTGGAAGAAGTTAAAAGTGTAATCTGAATGGGACAATAAGAAGAATAAGTTTAAAGAATGCTGTGACTGGAGTGTGATATGAACTATAGTTCGAACTCCAACTGTTTCCTTTTATACTACTACTACTACTACTACTAACCTCAAATTTGACATTTTGACGTTTAACGACACATAAACCTGAAAACTGCGAGATAACGCGCAAAATCAACGACCGAATTGTAAAATTGGTAGAATTCGGGACGAGACAAAGTCCCACAACGTCAACGTTAGGGTTATACCGAAGATTAAAAGGTTTTCCAGACAGAAAGCGGACTGTCGGCACGGACTCCGTGAATTACTACAACCTGTACAGCAGACATGTCAAACATGCGGCCCTCGCCCTTGTGGAGTGCGGCCCGATACAAAATAATATGATTCAAGTGAAATATAGCCCAACTTGACAATTATCTTGATGCACTACAACACAACCTCATGTTTTGGCTTAGTGTTGCTCAGGGTTTTTGCAGTCTAACTAAATTAAAATAAAACCTATAATTACTTGTGATGTAACCGGTGGATAATAAAATTTATTTATCGATCTGTTTCTGCATTTGGTAAGTAAATTCATACTAATAAATGCGAATAAATTTACGTTTAGTATTTTTGTTTTTCGTGGTATCTATGAACCTATGAAAATAACGTTCGCAAGTGTTTGGACTGTCGAATTAACATAAAACACTACTGAGTTTCCACAAATCTATCTTAAAAATGACTGACTAGGGACGGACCCTTTTTAGGCAAAGGTGGCGAATCGAAAAAAATGTTTTATAAAACTCTCATACGGTATCGTACATCAAACCGATAATGGCAATTTTTGCATAATGACACTCTCGGAGTGTTTATAAAACTCCCAAAAATCTGATTTTGGTGCTCATAAAATGGACTATAGTCCATGGACTATAGTCTATGGACAAAAATCACGGAACTCCGAAATTTTGGACAAAAAGTATAGTAAATATTAATATTTTTCAAAATTTCAAAAGCAGTTTAAAGGGGAAGACCTTCAATAGGCCGTATATCGTGTTTCAATAAAAAAACAATCTTATTCATAGTTTTTTTTTGCGGCCCACCCAAACTCTAATGGTTATAGTTTGGGCCAGTTGGAAGTTTGAGTTTGACACGCCTGCTGTACAGAGTCCGCGGCGAACTAGACCGATCTACCGCGGTAAGCCCCATCCTGTCTGAACAAAATTATGTACTTTCATTATACAGGTTCACCACGGACTATTCGCTTTCTGCCTGGCAAACCCTTAAGTGTTCTTACGCCAAGGCGTGCGATACAAAGTTGTCTCGACTTTAAGGGGCCATTTTAAACAGCTATATCAATATGCTGAAAAAACGTCATAAGCAGTGGATCTGTGAATAGATATCGCCACATACAACATAAAGGGCGACAATTACCTAGATGTGGATACCTCAATATTGAAACTGATTAGTGGCCAACTACGTTGATGTTTTTGTAAAGTTCATTTTATGAAACAAGTTTACTTTTAAATTTGTCGGTCTTTACCGACGATCCTGTTCGCAAATAAAATAATGTACACCCTGATGATAAAGTGAGGAATAAATTTATTATTTCGGTAATCGACAGTTCTTTTGTGATTACTGAAATAATGAATTTATTCCTTACTTTATCATCCACCATGTTGTGTATAAAAAATAAGTTACAAGGGTCTCGCTTGGGCCGAGCGTAGCTTGGTCTCCAGGTACTTTAATCATTATCTGAGACGCTGTAATATCAATCTGTGTGATATTGTTTTGCATTCCATAAATGAGCTTGGATAATAATTGGTTCAGGTACCCCATTATTCAGAAAATTTTTATGGATCTTCGCTAAATAGTTTTTGCGAAACCTAGTATGGGATAATCTTAGAACTCTTTTCTTCATGGCTAACACCATATTAATCTTTTGATTTATTGGGTGGTGAGAATGAAATTTCAGATATCTCACCGAGTTAATAGGTTTCTGGTACCAATCTATTATTAAAGTGTCTGCGTCTCTTATTCTTATTGCGTCCAACAATGGCACACTATAATCAGTTTCATGTTTGATGGTGAATTGTATATAAGAGTTAAATTCATTAAAAATTGTCAAAGTCGTGTTAATGTTCTTGGAAGGTAAGAGCAGCATCAAATCATCAACATATTTTTTAATTAATCCTGGTTTTGATGGTACATTGGGTAATAATCCATCTAACATGTAGTTTAACGTCATTAATTCCAAGATCAAGCTAAGTGGTGAGCCTATTGGGGTACTAAACGTCTGTTTTCATATACAAAATAACCATTAGCTACAATAAAGCGTACAATAGCCAAAAATGTAGTCTTATTAATCGATGTTATATTATTTATTAACCCCAACTCCTCCTCAAAAATCTGTAACAATAAGTTTATGGGGATATTCGCAAATAAGGACATCCCATCAAAAGAAACCAACACATAATCTTTGGGTAGCGTAAAATTTTGGTACAATTCAACAAACCTGAATGAATCTTGTATGTTATATTCTGTGCTATTCTCAACAGGGCTAAGTATGTCACTAACCCACGACCAGAGTTCGTATACAGGGGAGCCGATGCATGACACAATCGGTCTTAAGGAGTTATTATCCTTATGAATTTTAGGGAGACCGTATAGTTTTGGGGCTACTCCACTGTAGTATGAAAGTTTTCTTTTTAATTTATCATCAATGTATAATTTGTCTTTTAGGTCTTTTCTCAGTTTTATTAGTTTTTCTTTGCACCATTACTGTGGGATCTAAGGACATAAATATTATTGTTGCATCACAAATCATTGATCTTTGACACATAATCTATCTTGTGGATTGCTACCGTAACCGCACCTTTGTCCGCCTTGGTTATCAAAACATTAGGGTTTGTTTTTTTAGAAAACATCTCCTCTCAATCATGATATCACCCCACATGTTCATTCTGCTTTTATGATTTATGACAGGTCTTGTCAAGAGGAAAACTGATTTTGATCTAATTATGTCCCTTTCATCTTTCGGTATTAACCCTATCAGCCTTTCTACATCCGACAACGTAGTGAAAGTTAGAGGTTGAAATGTCTAACTGTATAATTTTTTTGGGTGCACACATCCCGAATATTACTCTTGATGAATTTATGAATAGAGTTAACGTATCTTATAATAAAAATTTCAATAAGACAAAAAAGCAAATATAGATAAATTCCTAAAATTGCCATATATGGGGGCTAAAGGTGTAAGATTGTTCAAGGATAACAAAAAGTGATTTAAAAATCTAACTTACATTGACTTCCAACAACTTCCAGACAACACATTAATAATAGATTGGTACCAGAAACCTACTAACTCAGGGAGATATCTGAATTTTCATTCTAACCACCCAATAAATCAAAAGATTAATATGGTGTTAGCCAGGAAGAATAGAGTTCTAAGATTATCCCATACTAAGTTTCACAAAAACAATTTAGCGAAGATTCATAAATTTTTTCTGAATAATGGGGTACCAGAACCAATTAGTATCAAAGCTCATTTATGTAATGCGAAACAATATAAGACAGATTGAAATTACAGCGCTTCAAATAATGTTATATGTTATGTTATGTTAGGAGTGGGTCGTTCGGCATCACAGTGCCCTTCAAATCACTTCGACCTAAAAGATCTTTTGTAAGTACCCTAAAACATCATGCGTTTTAGGCACTTCATTCTAACGCAGAACAGCCCTGCACATTCGCAGAGCTCTTTCTTGGTTGTATATTTATATTTATATTTTTATGAATAGTTTTTTATTTATATTTGTATATGATACAAATTTACAAATATACAATTAAGAAAGAGCTCCCAACAATTAAGACGACTCTGATGATGACAGTCAAATGTCGAAAAATATAAAGAATGATTTAATAAAGAACATTGAACATTCAGAAAAGTGCAACAATTTAATTTAGTGATATAAAATAATATATGATATACATAGACCTAGATATAAATTATAATAAAGATTTTTGATTGTAGCATACTCCTGAAAATGGCTGAAATAGGCCGAAACATGTAGAGTAGAAATTGAGTAATAACCCATTCAGAAGAGTACAATAATTTCATCCCCCCAAATTTACAAAATGCGTTTGATAGATTCCTATGAGATAGAGGTGTTGAATTAAGCAGCACTACTATTATCTCCGCATATACTGCATATGTGATATTTGATTTAAAATATGTCTAAATACTCACTGTTGTATAGTTGAAAATTTCACTATTAACATATAAGGGATCTTAAAATGTTTTTTAATAATAATAATTTTATTAAAAGGAAAATATAAAAACTTACTACTTCTGTCGTGGAAAAAATCTCATCAATTGATGATACACAATGTATTATGGTCACTTATGTTAACCCTTAACTATTGACGCAATACTATAACTTTATTAATTACGGTTTTCACGATAAGAACTAACAGGAAGATAAAACATACTAGTTTTATTTTCAGAGAGATGTTTTAATTTATAAATATAGAAATTTGTAACTGAAGAATATATTTACACGTTGATTCTTTTAGTACTAG
>JAWQRK010000020.1:0-10734 GCA_033557545.1 Amphistomus primonactus
AGCTTATGCTTAATAGGTTACATATTTACCGTCAGTCTCTTGAAAACTTCTAAGCACATTGAGTGTGTTCTTGTCCGTTGATTTTACCATCACCATCTTGACGAGAGAATACGTTGTGTGTCCTGGTGGTCCGTAGTAAAAATAAAACTAGTCTATTCGGTCACAGATGTCACTAATGATGTTTTGATCCTAGTAATGGTCTGAAGATGGGCATAGCTCGAAACCGGTAACCAGTGATCTCAATAAAAAAATTTTGCAACAGCGATCCTAGGTGTTTCTTTTCTTTTCGTCAATCAACTGAGAAGAAGAAGGGAACCCAATCGCTAATTCTTAATAATTTGACGCTGAAATATGAAGGAATTTATTATACATGTTTTATTTTTTTTTTGTTGGAATTCTTGTTTTAATTTATGTGTGTTATCCTGTAAGATGGATACAACATTAAATAAAAGTTTAACTAACCCTATACCATTATGGTTAGAATATTTATGTAACATTATAATTATCCTTATTGTGCTTAATCCAGATCATACTCGCGAAATTGTTCAATTTTTTCTCAAAAACCGATTATCAGAAATTATCGCGGTTAACTTTCATACACGACTTGCATACATGATTTTCTACCCAGTTGATACTTGACAATCACATGATCAATTATTATATTAAAATCGATAACAACACTAAATAAACAAATAAGTAAATGTGTAATTATCAGCTAAACTTTATTTACGTATTCAAAACATAGTCTGCGTCCCATTAAAATTTCATAATTTTCTGATTTCTAGTGTGATATGACGCAATATCACCTTATCATATTTTATCTGTTGCACCCTGTCTTTGTTCTAATGATCTAAGAGGATTACGTGAACAAACTAATTTAGTTGGTTCAGAATAATAAGTGATCAATCATATAACCGTTAGTTTTATTTATTTAATTGGATTAACTGTATAAATATTGTCATTGGCATGCAATTTTCCTATCTTAATAATAATAATAATCATCAACTGAAGTGATTTAATAACAGATTTTATTTTTTACAGTTTTTGAAGATAACCTTAGTACAATATCTTTCATATTTACTGAAAAAGATGGTAATGTAAGTGCGAATTATTTCATGTTTAGTATGAAGCTAGGTCAAGTTTTAAGTTATTAACGATATACAGGGTGATTCACGGTGACACATTTGACAATGCATACTGGTCATACCTAACTCTTCAAGTTTTCGATTTACAAGCATTTCTGTATGGAATTTTATAAAACGTGTTATTTTCATTGACTTTAGGAGTAGTGGGTCGTGAACACCATGAATGGGACAGGAAAATTCATTTGACAGAATCTATATTCTTTCATTTGTGATTTTATGTAGGCGGTACAATGGCAGAGAATAGTTACTCAAATGCACTTGTAATGAATTTATTAATTCTATATGGACAGTGCGAAAAGTTTAACGGCAGCACGTGTCGAAAATGTCAGATGTTCAAATTTTCATCTGTACACAGAATTTTGAAAAAAAAACATAATATGCATGACTATAGGTTACGGTAAACCTATAGTCAAGTTCTTAAGTCTCAAGATGGTCTGCAAACTATCGAGCTTTGCGAAATATTACTAACACGTATACAGGAGGATCCAAATTTTTTTAAGGTAGATTATAGAGACCAATGAATCAAAATTTTCAAGGGAAGGTATTTTTAATCGACATAATCGGCACTGTGGGGCTAATGAAAATCCCCATGTTACAAAAGAGAGAAGTTTTCAGGAAAAATTTTGTTCTAATGGCTTTTGTTTCCTAATGGACAATCAAATAAGGTATCTGCTATACTAAGGAAAACTCAATTCCGGAAAGTATTTAGCTATTTTAACTACAGTGGTGGAGGAATTTATAAATAGCTTTCCAGTTGAATAGTACCGAAGCTGCTGGTATCAACTTGACGGGGCGCCAACACTGCAGAGGTGACTGCAGAGTTTGATCGAATTTTCGATTAGCTATGGTTTCGACTTTAGATTTTCATTTATGGGTACACTAAAGGAAAAAGTTTACAGGACTCCAGAACATTTGCTTAAAAAATCTGTATAGTGACCTTTTTTTAATACTTCTTCCCTATTTTTTATCATTTGTTATTAAATTTCTGGTTCATTAGTTTAAAATTAAAGTATGCTAAAATGTTAATTTCGTTTTAACCAAAATCTTTCCTGGTTTTCATTTGTCATCGAAAATTACACGTTTTATGAAATTCCATAAAGAAAAGCTTGTAAATCGAAAACTTGTAGAGTTAACTATAAGCAGAGTATACATTATCATAAAGCTACTTCAACTGACATATGACCAAAACATAAACTAGCTGAAGGCATTCTTTAACCGTACTCCAAATTTCAGCATAAAACTGTTTTAGACTTAAGAGAAATTCGGATTTATTGTAAGTGTTGTTTTCGTAAAAAAATGCATTAGTATCTCTAAAATGGCGACATATGAGTATAAGGAAGTATTAAGATAAGATGTTCAGAAATATATGAAGAATCTGAAAATTGAAAAATATACAGGGCGTGTACAAAGATGTTGTCACTGGTTTTGTGTAGAAGCGGCAACGCCGTTGAAAAAACTGCAAATATTTTTAAACGATAGACTATGGTCGATTACTTTGGCAACCAAAATTTCAAGACAATCCGATAATTGGTTCTTTATAAACATCTTACGTTCCATCCAGCGTGAATCACCCTATATATTCGTAATGACAATATAACTTGTTCACTTCTCTTTCCTTATATTGACTATTCTTGCTTTGTACATTACCTATTAGTCTACGATAGATAGTTTGACGCAGTTTCTACATTTTAATCGGCTAACGTCAATATACATAGATGTGCTCACAGAAATTTTACGGAACGAAGTACCTTTCACCATTTCCCGCGCAAAAAATAAATTGGAACTTTTCGATTTCGACTGAGATATCTTAATTATATCTCCAAGGTTGCCGACTCGAGCGAAATGGGCAAGTAATTGCGATTTTTTTTGTGCGGCGAAATTACGTCAAGACCAATAGAGGGAGCCAGCATTGACGTGTCCCCACTTCTGCAGCGATGAATTAAAAATTGAACGTATCTACTTGGTGCTGGTCGTTTTTCACGTTTGCACGGGAAAAGCGGTCGCTGAGGGGACCCAAAAATAGATTCCCATCCCGTTTGAAGTGTCTCTCCACCTTATCTTATTTGTTACGGCGAAGTTTAAATGGGAAAAGTATAAGTAATTTTCACGGGCGTTTAGTGTCTCCAAAGCCGGCCTCGATCAAAATTGGACGTCCAGACGGTGCAGATAAAACTTAATTTATCTTGGTTCTCGCTGGTAAATCTCGAACCAACATCGGTGCTCTGGCACTTTCATTTCCGACCGCTCCGATATCTAGATCTAAGTAAATGATAGCTAAAGTGCCTTTAGAGCACTCTCTTGCGAAAAGTTTAGCATTTTATTTTCAGTGTCAACGTGCCAGCATTATGATGCATCGCAATTATTCTATTTTAATGTATTATTGCAAAAATAGCAGAGTTTAAGCAGAGTTGTGCATTTAAAATTCAAGAGAAGCATACTGCATTGTATCATAGACCAACTTAGGATAAATTGAGATCGAAAAATTAGCATTCAAAATGCACATTAGTATACTTGCTCGATTACTAAGATATAACGTAGAAAACAGAATGCAATATAGGTATGAAAAACAGTAACAGAGACCAGCTACTAAAAACCTCACAGTGAGTGTAATATACATAAATAGGAGAAGACGTGAATGAGAAGAAGAAAATGTCCCTCAGGGCGTACTAGGAAAATGTGAATTAAAGGAAGTGACTATGCCGTGAGGTTTTTTTTAATACAACAAACAATTATTTCTATGATTGATATCTAGAAAATGATATCGAATAATATGCTAATGAATTATTAATGCCTATTATTTCTATTGAATCCCTATTCTGAATTAGCTGAAACCAGACCAACAACTTTGATGGGGCGGTTTAGAAACTAATTGCTATTATACAGCATGGGTCATATCAATGATGTTATTCAATAGTTCAAGTTGAAATTAAGTATACTATATATGTTCTAGCAATTCATTTATCAGGAGAATCTCTTGTTCTTGAGTTCTTATGGTCTCAAGCATTAGCATATTGAAACCATAGTCTTTAAAGAATATTAAATTGTGGGATTAAGTCTATAGTTTTTTTTCTAAGGGTAATTAAATCAGATATAACTAATTGCAATTGCACATACCTAATTATAGTTTACATTGGAGTCTTTGGTTGCCCCATCACCTAAGCTATATTCCCCAAGATCTGGCTTACCAAGCACATCAACAAGGTGCTGGCAATGTTACATTTGCTTTCTACACAGGTTGGTCCCATTGAACATCAGTAGGTTAATGGAATGATTAGTATACGCATTGCACAAGGCTTAATGCCAGTCACCTGTATGCGACGGGTTAAGTCAGCGCTAATATGACAGGGTCCTTTGACGGGATTAATTAAATTTGCAAATTACATCGGGGGTATCTGCCGCAATGAATTTATATGCGATTTCCCATTAAATCTCGTAATTAGCATTTGCATAAGAGCTCCTTTGTATTCTAATGCGTTAGCAAGATTTTTATAGTATAATCAAAAATCAAAAGTGTTATATCCCTAAATTATTAAAACAATTCTTTTTGAAATTATCAATGTTAACTGGGTGCCAGCTTTTTTAAGTACTACAAAGAGTACTTAATGTGCTTAATAGAGTACTAAATATGCATAAAAATGGCAACATTCTTTGAAAACCAGGCATAACATACGTTTATTTAGGGTGTACATACATTTTCGTTCTGTTACAGGTGATTATCTATAATCCATTTTACTTTTATTTAATAACACATCTTTTCTTTCCAACTAACCTGATATTACAGAAAAAAACCTGCAAACTGGCTCACCACTCAACTCTCCATATTTATTGAACTTCGTCATAAAATGAAGCAAAGAAACACAAGCCATGTGTACTTATACACATGTATGGTACTAATGGATGATATTTCTGTGGAGCACCTCTTTTCATTTGAAACATAACACCTAGGTCTCTGTATTTTATATAGTGCTCATTTCTTAGCCATTTGAAATTCAACGGTTCAGGTTGTGAAGATTCTAATTACAAATTCAGCTGGGAAATTAAAAGATGGTTATCTAGTTCTCGTTGTAGGTTTGGCGGAATTGTATGAGATCAGATAAAACATTTTTTAAATTTTAAATGTAAGCTTTAAACAACTATGATACTCCATAAAAGACGGCGACGTATCTTAAATTGGATAATGGTGAGTGAAGTTTCAGTATACAATAATAGCTTCGGAATATTATAATTATATCCTGTGAACATATTAGCATAATATGGACTTACCCACATAGAACTTGCCTAGTTTGTGCATAGAATGTTCCTCAATCACCTAGGGCATACCAGGGGTGTTCCAAACAAGTTTCTCCGAAGTTGTTACCTCAACCTAACCGATGGCAGAGGTACAACAGTGTCGTGCTTTACCGCCGTACAAATGTAAACTGCACTGTAAAATGCATTTGAAGCATTTTCTCCATGTTTATCTACGTAATGAAATGAGATATTATTATGAATCGAACCTCCTTGTAAGAGATTATATGAAATATTGGCACGGTTCTCATTCCAATACAAAACGAAAACTAACAAAAACTAACACAGATATTATATATAATACACATATTACAGTAAAGCCCCGATTATCCGCGGAATTGGGTGGCAAGGGCTTCGCGGATAGCAAAAATCGCGGATAACCCGAAAAAAACACTAAAAATGAGGTGCAAACGCGAAAAAAATATTTCAACATAAAAATTAAGTTTTATTTATAAAAACATAATAAGACTTTTAAAATATTGCGTACATAGATATGTACAGTACAGCAGAAATCTTTACTCTACGTCTAAATCACTAAAATAAAGAACAGTAACCAAAAACAATACATATATACATACTGTGTGAAAAGGTGTTCAGTTACACCTTTTTAAAAAAATCAGTCACTCGTTTTTGCTTCTTGCTTTGGAAACACCTTTTCTTTATTCTAGATTGTACTTTTCTTAACATGAGTTTTTCTGCCAGATGTGCGTCGTCGTCTTCCTCTAAATATTGAAGCAATCCGTCTAAGTGCTGTAAAGCAGTTTCGTGTGTCATGCGCGCAGGTGCCTCGTCTTCTTCACTTTCATTTTGTTCTTCCTCGATCTCGATTACTCCCATTACTTTGTTCGTTATCTCTATGTCAGTCAATCGTGCAAACCCAGACTCACTTGCGTCGCATTCCAGCCACTCTTCTATGTTCTCTTCGTTGACATTCTCACCTCCCGGAACGGACGTCACTAGGTCAACAAGTGTAGCGGTCGGCATGACTTCATTCTCTACTTCATAAATGTTGTGGTTGACATTTGTTTCGATGCTCGGAAAGAGTTTTCTCCATGATTTAAGAAGGGTAGAGGGTTTGATGTAATCCCATGCAGCCGCAATATTGTAAATGCTATCCAAAATTGTATAATTCCGCCAAAATTCTTTGAGATCGCAGCCTTCCTCGATTTTTGACAGTAACAACTTTGTCCTGTATGTCCTCTTCATGGTTGCAATGACTCCCTGGTCCATAGGTTGTATCAGCGCAGTAACATTTGGGGGCAAAAACTTTGCGAAAATTTGCCCGTCAGAAGATTTAAGCACACTTGTAGATGGGTGTGAAGGCGCGTTGTCAATTAACAAAACAGCCTTCTTTGGCAAATTTTTTGAGTCAAGATGTTTACGTACTTGAGGCACAAAAATCTTTTCAAACCATTCTTGGAAAATCTGCTGGTTCATCCAACCTTTTTTTTGGTTGAAATAATCAACTGGTAAATTTGCTGCTCTTGTCCCCTTAAAAGACCTCGGTTTCTTAGATTTACCGATTACAAGAAGCCTAAGTTTGTGACTACCCGCAGCGTTGCTGCATGGCAAGATTGTAATTCTTTCCTTGCTACTTTTGTGACCCGCGGCTTGATGTTCACTTTTAAATGCTAAAGTACGAGTGGGAAGGCACTTCCAAAAAAGCCCTGATTCATCAGCGTTATAAATTTGTTCATATGACAGATCCTCAGACAACACAAACTCTTCAAAATCACGTTGAAAATCATCAGCTGCTTGTTGATCACCACTCAGCTTCTCTCCGTGTAGACCAATCTCTCTAATTCCATGACGATTCTTAAAACGATGTAACCAACCGGACGACGCATCAAAATTTCCTTCCAGGCCTAACAAATCAAAAAAGATTTTTGCTTTAGCTGCAATGATAGGACCAGACACGGGGGTGCCCTCACTTCGCACCTGAGCTAACCACTCCGCTAATGCCGAGTCAAGTTCATTAAAGGAAGACTTCTTCATTGTTTTTCGTTTTTTCATTCCAGAAGCACTTTCCGACACTGATGCAAAGGCCAACAGTTTGTCTTTTTGCTTTAAAACGTCTCGCACGGTTGTTTCCCCGATCCCGTAATCCAAGCACATCTGCTTCCTTGAAGTGCCATTTTCTAATTTAGAAATCATTTCAAGTTTTTGTGCAATCGTTAACACAACCTTCTTTCGTTTTTCAGCCATTATGTATTACATATGCAATTTTAGGAACTAACGAAATACATATGTACATACATAGTATGACTTGAGCACTGACAAAGAAACATAAAACACGACTGACTGATCCACTATGCACGCTTACTGACAACTGAGACCACTGGCAGGCCGCCGAGAGAATACGTAGCACCGCCCGCGCGGCACTCGCGGATAATCCGCACCGCGGACCATCCGCTCGCGGATAATCGGGGCTTTACTGTACTTACATACAAAATCAGGATAATAACGAGCTGTGAAAGATCGTACCAAACTTTACTAAAGCAACCGTTATTCTATAAACATAAGCACTTTCCTGTAGTTGAAAGCTTAGCTCCACCTCCGCTTCCTGTACCGTGCTACAAGTGCAATTTATTTACTCACACCACTGACAAATGTAATAACCCAACAGTATGCAGTAAATGCTATGGGGCTCATAACACCAATACTTGTACATCAACCCTACCAGAAAAGTGTAAATCATGTGGACAGGAGGGACACGGAGCCTGGTCGCTGAAGTGTAAAAAGAGACCAACTATCCCCATAGTTGGCATACCCAACACCAAAATAAAACCTATTAACAAAAGAAGTGAAGAAATTCCCAGCGAAATTAGACAACAATCAAGAATACATCAACCGGTAACCATTCACGACTACATTATAAACGTATACACATCAAAAATTAATAAGGAAAAAAACATAAATCGGCAGGAGTTAATTAACAAACTAAAATCAAAATTCATAGAAATATACAATATAGATACGATTGTCTCATTCTCAGGAAGTTACATGTATATTATCATGCTCGACCTCAATGATCTGACGGCACGTTCCCCAACTGAACCAAAATATGGATCTCAAACAATCGTTGCGCCTTCCAATGTCTGAACTGCGATTTATATATTCCAACATAAACAGCTACCGTCGCAGATCTCATCTTGTAGGTAACTACATTTCGCAGAACTCCGTTCATTGTGCCATGTTTGTAGAAACAAAAGCAACTGAGCCTATACATTTCAAGAACTTTGCATCCATTCAGAAATTATCTGAAGGCAATACACATCATCCCAGAGGCGGTGCTATCGCACTCCTACATCCTTCATTACAACTTATCAAATCTAATCCTCCGCGTATAAATAATCCCTTAAATGACTGCATCCATTTTGCCATCCCCTACAATAATCAAACTCTTCATATCTTTTTAGTATACATTCACCCATACACCGACATAGACGACTCCATTTTCATCAAAGCTTCTCTTTTTGATAATGCCATCATTATTGGGGATTTCAATCCTAACTATAGAAAAAAACAACAACATATATCTCAATTCCTTGCACATTCCAATTATACACAAATACGTACTCGTCCAACATTTATCATGGAAAATAATCCTAGCACTACGCCTAACTTATTCTTTTGCTCCACCAATTTATCAACATCTATTCATTTGACATCGACCATTGCAGTCGAGTTTGCTGAAACATTTAAAAAGGAGGATTTGAAAATAGCATACTTTACATTTTTTACAAGATTGAAATGTGAGACA
The DNA here is from genome assembly GCA_033557545.1 of Amphistomus primonactus. NCBI lineage: Eukaryota > Metazoa > Arthropoda > Insecta > Coleoptera > Scarabaeidae > Amphistomus > Amphistomus primonactus. The sequence continues at coordinate 9,196 of JAWQRK010000020.1, forward strand.
CCTAAAGAGAAGATTTCGGGGGTAGTTTACGCGATTCCCTGTTGTGATTCTGATGGGTGCTACGTGGGGCAAACAGTTAGCTGATTAAAATCCCGAATGCGACAGCATGAATTGTACATTAGAAATAATAAACAATGTAGTGTTGTTGTCCAACACGTGGCTGGTCACAGGCACAGCATGGATTTTGGTCTTGAAAAAGAGATTATTTTTCGAAATGGTTGCTATTAAAAACGCCCCTCAGGTCTTTAAATTACAATCAGATGTGAAGGATTTAAGTACGGTATATAGCTACCTGCTGTGTCAGGATTTTACTCTTAAGTTGAATGTTGATGTCTCTTGTGACACGTTTTTGGGTAATATTTTGGAATTGGAATTCTGATTATTCATTTTCATTTTCAAAATTCATATTTTGCCGCAATTTTATAATTTTCCTTATTTTGGTTCTAATCTGGTGTTTTTTGTTTTGTTAAATTTACAACGTATAGTGGGAAAGCTGGCATTTTGACCCCTTTGCAATTTATTGTCTTATGCCTTTGAGTGATTTGTAATTCTGTTTTAATTTTCGACATCTTTTTTGTTTAACACGATTGCGCATGTTGACGTAAGTTTTTTAGACCTTTTAAAGCCATTATACTGTAAGTTTGTCGTTTCTTTAACTTGAAATTTTTTGTAACAAATAACAATAACCTCTTTATTACACTTGCTGTTTTGTCTTTGCAGACCTGTGAAGAAGCTAACATTGTTTTGCGAAATATGGGTGTGCAATAAAGAAGTCCACCTCTAAAAAAGGCTGGTTTGCTTTGTAAGTTACCCAAAAGCTTTTCCATCAATCAACGACCAAAAAACTCCGTATTAATTATAATAACGTGTGTTCAACAGCTCACTATCAGGTGGTCTTTGGGGCTTATCTGAGATGATATTCTTGTCTGCTTTTATTTTGTTGAACAAAGACCTTTCTTACCTGGTACTTTAACTATATGTGGATAAATTCTGTTGCGACACTTCTCTGCAATACCTTTTATAGTTGTAATTGAAGCAACGCATTTTTTATCATCGCCTAGATACCAGGCATGAGTTAAATTGAACCGTTCAACAGAATGAACTGAAACAATTCTTGGAGTTTTTAAAATTGAAAGACGAAAGCATAGTTGTTTACCGTTCTCCTGGCAGTAAAATTCGGGTGGTCCAATTTTTTCCTTATCAATTGTACAATAACGGGTCCTTTCGACGTAAATATTAACAGTATTTCATTGTGGGATTTCCCGCGCAAATCCTATATCGGCAATTAATGCGCAGATGACAACTTTGAGCTACATCGTATTAACTTATGACTGCACAACAACGGTCATGATGTAGTTATGGTATTTATGTGTTTAAATTGTGGTTTTACAAGGTTATCATGCTTTTCCAGATTTACAAGGTTTATAAGGTGAATGCACTAGGTGTAATTGAAGTTGATGTGACCAATGATTTCAATGTAATCTTCCATATACTTTTCGAGATGTTTTCATATTTGTTTTATTGCTGACTAGTTTCATA
>JAWQRK010000021.1:0-10685 GCA_033557545.1 Amphistomus primonactus
TCGCGGCGTGTCCATCGACCAATGATAGACCCCGCGAGTTATAAATATTTGATGTTCCACCTGCCATCCTCGAGTAGTGGTATACCCCTACCACACAGCACCTCTGCAGACTTGTTGCAGGAAAAGAAGCAGTTCGTCGCTCGGCAAAGCATTTCTGTTGTGGTTGTGTCCGCGAAAACAACGCAAAACCGACAAGAAGGCCAAGGACAGATTGCAGCACAGTGTCAGTGTCTATCTATCGCTTAGCCAGTTCAGTTCTACGCTAAGTACCAACTAGTAATTCTTCTACTACCTACTGCTAGTTGTTCTTCCTGTGCCGGCCTACAACGTACACCAACGGCGTTGAGGATCCACTACAAGGTAAATATTTCAATTATATCCGATCGAAAAAAATGTTTATTTTCTTGAGTGGGAAATTATTTTAAAGTGACAAACCGAAATTATTACCCCATCAAAACTACCAATTATCTTATCCTATGCATTTAAATGAGGGAGTCAATTACACGAATAGATTACATAGTAAAATACTACACATTGCCTGTGTTACAAAATTAGCAAGATCCTACTCTCGTCTATAATCGAATTCTAAAGTGTCCAGCCCCAGTTCGTAAACTTCAACTCAGGTGACTATTAACCACTTACTGCTGAAATTGAGAAAATATAATAAGTAACTAAAAACACTCTCCTCCAATTACCATCACCTTATATTGGCATTTTATCTTTAAATAAAACGGAGATAATTATAAGGGACGTAATTGAACCGGAAATTATTTAATTCAAAACTGATAATAAAGTAATAGTCGGAGGGTATTTATACACCAAACCGAAGACGATGCTCCATGCCAGTTTTAAATGCCAGGCAAATTGAGGTAGAGGAGTATTTTAAGTATTCACTTTATGCACGAGCGTCTCATGGCAAAGCGCGAATAGTTAACATTTTCTGGGAGACCAACAAAGGTGGACACCGCGTGCGAATAGAATAGGGATCCTTTGAAGTTCCCTTAAGTGATCCAGGAAAATTGCTCGCTTCAAATTGCGTATCACTCTCTCTGTATCCATAAAGCTTAATATTGCGACCAAACCTCCGTTCTGAGAACAGTTAACTAAAGCAGACCGTACAGGAAATGGGATACCTCTTGACATCTTATGTTTATTTCTAATAACTCTAGTTTGGTTTTTCATCAATTAATTGGTGGTTAAACCGGCAGAAATTACTGTCTAAGAAAGCAAATTATTACCAGCAAATGTTTTTATAGTACAGTAATGCAGTATAAATATATAAATACTAATTAACAACTATATCAAACAGATAATGGTAAAATGAAAAGGATATGTTGATAAAATCTCCGTCATATATTAAATAATATAATTTCTACAATAAGCTCATCTACTACTGGTGATAACGTCTGAATAAGAATAAGTGACAGAAAAATATTTTAATTTAAATCTACCAAAGTATTCCTAGTAAACTGAGCTATATTGAGTACCACATATTTCAGTAGAATTCGGACAAAACAATTAGACTCAGACTATATTTTGTAAAATAATATACACATCTTAATAAAATTAAAGTTGCCTTACAATCTCACATCAAAATAAATACTTAAATAATTATATTTAATTTAGTATATACTTTGGAGTTTATAGAAATAAAATAGAATAAGGATCCAACAGATTTCGTAATACTTTACAAGCTGTGTGAGTTTGTTCTAAAACATTTTTTGGTTCATTACGTACATGAATAATTGCTTAAGCAGACCGTACAGGATATCGACGAGATATCACTCGACATCTTATGTTTATTTCTAATAATTCTAGTCTGTTTTTTTTTTCATCAATTAATTGGTGGTTAAACCGGCAGATTACTGTCTAAATGTTTTTATAGTACAGTAATACAGTATTAATATACAAATACTAATTAACAATTATAGCAAACAGATAACGATAAAAAGAAAGGCACGTATTGATAAAATCTCTATGAAATTAACCGTCATATATTAAATGAAATAATTTCTAGAATAAGCTCATCTAGTACTGACGATAACGTCTGAAAAAGAATAAGTGACCGAAAAATAAAGCTGGCTTAAAGATATAATATTTTAAATTAAATCAGCCAAAATATTCCTAGTGGAGTAGAGATTCCTAGTAGTGAAGAGTAGAGTTATATTCAGCACCATATTTTTTTGTACTATTCGGACAAAAACAATTAAATAAGGACTATAGCATGTAAAGCAATATATACAAATCTTAACAAAATTAAAGTTTCCTTACAATCTCACATCAAAATAAATACTAAAATATTTATATTTAACTTAATATCTTTGGAGTTTATAGAAATAAAATAGAATAAGGATATTTTGTATTACAATCCTTTTCTTACTATTAAGATATTTTAGATATATATCAGTTCGATTATATCCAACAGCTTTCGTAGCTTTACAAGCTATGTGAGTTTGTTTTAAAACACTTTTTTGATTTATTACGTACGTGAATAATTGGTTAGAATTACTAAGTTATGTTATATTTGTGGATGTTTGTATAATGTGGAATTATATATAACAGACATTTTATATACAATTACATACAATAATAATAGTAATTTACTAACCACACAGATTTACTTTATAAATCATAAAATTACCAGCGTAAAATTATTGCACCTTTGAAAATTTGTTTCTCCGTGTATTATAAATGTATACACCGTAATTGCGTAACTTTAGACCCGATATATTTTCTGCGATATTTACAAGGACCTAATTCAGTGTTGATGCGTAGTTATAAAGGATTATGTAAATTGAAATGCTAACACTAAAGAATATGGGTAAAATATTTAGTGTTTTAGATATAACTTAACAGAATGACAGTCGATCAGTTAGTTTTCTTGAGTTGATTTATTATTAAAGTAGCACATAAAAATAGACGCAGACAATGTTTAAACTTCTTAGTGACATTTCTTCAAAAGTATATAAATTACGTTTGATATTAAACTACAAATATTAAATAATATATTTAACTGATAACTATCTGTAACTATCTCTTTACTTGGATAAAATTATTCTAGCTTACCGAGATTGTAAGCAATATACTCGAACATTTCATTCGAGTTGCAATTTTTCGTTACATCTAATTCGTTTAAATGACTGTAGATCATTTTTATAAATGACAGTTATGTGTAAACTCACACAGACACTTTCATCATTTGGTTTAATTACTGATAAAAAAAAGATTCCTGCTAATAAAATCTGATTAAATAATAACAATTCTTTGTGATATTTCTTCAATTCTATATAAAGTAAGTTTGATATTAAATTATAAATATTAAATAATATATTTAACTGATAATCATCTGTAACTATCTTTTTGCTTGGATAAATTATTCTAGCTTACCGAGATTGTTAGCAATATACTCGAATATTTCATGCGAGTTGCAATTGATCGTTACATCTAATTCGTTTAAATGACTATAGATAATTTTCTATAGTAATATTTTCTATAATAAATCTGATTAATTAACAACAACTCTTAGTGGTATTTCTTCAAATCTATATAAATTAAGTTGATATTAAATTATAAATATTAAATAATATATTTAACTGATAATCGAGATTGTTAGCAATATATAGTAATATGAACATTTCATTCGAGTTGCAATTCCTCAATACATTTAATTCGTTTAAATGACTAAAGCTCATTTTTAGAAATGACAGTTTCTGAGTAAACTCGCACATACATTTTCACCCGAAAAAAAAAAGATATGTGCTAATAAAATCTGATTAGTTAACAACAGTAAAACATATTTTCTGCTTTATAACTTCGAAAACATTCTCTTATATATTAAAAAGAACTCTTTCACAGAATAAACTGCAGTTGTATATAGTTATGCCAGCAACTTAAACCGCAATACTAAAATAAAAGACTAAAGTACAGTCTATAAGGTTTTGTGCTTAACTGTTTTCAGTGAGTAGTATTATATTATCAGTGCTATTTTCTAAATATTTTTGATACTGTGACCTATTTGCAGTTTTTAGTATAGTTTTTATTTTTAGAGCTGTGTTGTTTACTTATATTCGAGGTGCAAGGTATGACCATTTAATTCTAATATTGGGATTACTTTACAGAATGATTATGTTTAGTTTTGGCAACAATAGAACCAGTAGTATCGGATAATTCTGCAAGTAGTACAAAATCCCGAAATATATTTTTTTAGGAATTGTTACACTACTCGGCGTATTATCGCATTTTAGTGCTTAGTTCTATTTATGTAGTTCAATCAGCACTTTACGTAACAATATGTATACATAGTGAAATAGCATATTTTAATAATTTTTAATAGTTATTTTTTTTTCGATGGAGCTTTGAAAGTTATACAGTACTGAAGTCTGAGGAGTTTACATATTACTTTGAACTTATTTTTATTATTATTATATTCCACTGTAAGAAATATACTAATGAATAAATCACAAGGATATGCATTTAAATTTAATTCTTTAACTGTTTTCAATGATTGTTTGCTACTTTGGGAACAATAAAACCAGTGCTTGAAATTTTAGTAGTAGTTTTCACTGGAATTTTAGCTATCTATTTTTGATAAATCTCGATAAATTTCGATAAATGAATACTTGAAGTGGTCACTCTCAGTAATTTAAATAAATTTGCAAATACTTTCCTATATTCAATCTTGTTAAGAGTTTTAAATAATTGTCGCAAATATACAATTTTACTTTTGTACTAAGAAATAAATCAATTCAAATAGTTGCTATATGAATTACTCTAGAACAGACGGGTAGAAGGGGAAAAGTACCAAGTTGTCTATATATAGAATTCTAATGGAAACGTCAGTACGAAAACTAAATTTATTACGAAGTGTGTTATGACTATTGTATGGTGATGTACGAATGACAGGCGGTGTTTGTTGTGTATTGGCATTTATGGGACGTAAAAGACCTCCGCGAAGTCCTACTGTTTGTTAATCGCCACGCATTCCTCAGTGTAACCATTTAGTATTTTTCAACAAAGTTGAGGTTAATATATTGTATAATATTACGCATCGCATGGTTATCGTGCAATCGACGAAAAAGTTGAATAACGGCACGCATGCGATTAGTTATTCAGTTGATATATCGGGGAGGAACATAAAACTACCCAGTTTGTTGATATTATAAAGTCAACGTTAACCTAACCGCCGCAATCGAATGTCATAAAAAGTTATGCACATAATTTTAAAGCCCGTTTCATTGAGAAATTCCGTACTAAAGACCGATCGTGAAGGTCGCGGTACGTATAGATACTTTATTAAAACCGGCAACACTATCTTTATAGTGAGGATGAAAGCACGTACGACGCGCGGTCGTAAAACGTGCGTTTTGTTAGGCGTCATTATACAGATAGTATGTTATTTATAATATTAGAAACGCGATTAATCATTGCTGCCCACGTAGGGCACGATTATTCGCCCGATTGCGTTGTGGAAGCGCCCGGATTATTCATGCACTTATAGCGAATTACATGACGTCTATTATAATTTCAAATACTTTCCTTATTATGTCGCTTATCTTTGCGAAGATAGTAAATTCAGCGCACGCAATTATAAACATTACACATTATCTGCGAAGTGCAGATAGTCAGTGAGTGTATAACTTGGTTGGCTTAGGTATTCTCACGAATAGTAAGCTTTTAACGCATTACTTCCGGTGGTACCGGAATGTGCAATAATTGCTCATGAAGTAGCCTTCAATAATCTATTGGCGTCAAATTAAGATCTTTACGGACGGTGGACATTTAATTGACCTTGACATTAAATCGTAGCACAGATAACAGTAACTGAAATCCACTACATGTTAAAAATAGATAATTATAGCATACCAAGACATTTCATATCCCTGTGTGGATAATGTCTCTCGCAATAGTTCCATTTATTAAATTTCTTTATCCACGCTATAAAGTTTCGTACTTTGATAGACACATTAAATTTTTTCCATGGGATTTCCTTGAGGGACCAATCACAAAAGTAAGAGGTGCCAATTAGATAGATTGCGGTTGCTTGCGGAATTACAATTTGTATTGAATTGGTTCATATGTACAAAACCCTCGCGATAACCGCAGACTAAAAATTTATACGCGATGTATTTAACTGAAGTGATATAAACGATGCCAGGGAATGATTAGAACATAGGGCAATGGCATAGTAATCATAAACTGATTCGTTAATTGGTCGTAGACAGTATTACACACACATTAATACATAGAACCAGTACAGACTAAGAAAATCAATTTTTAAGTGTTGCTCGAAATTCGATCTAGTTGGATCAATTATTCACCAAACAATTATTTTTCCCGAATACCCTAAATCGGAAATACCCAAAACTTTTTTCTGTTAAATGCCGCTGCTGTATATTTCCTAATTCGCCCTAATTTTAACAACGTATCGCAACATTTCGTGCATCGCAATCGTTTCATTTTAATCAGTAGTTTCAAAAGATAACTTCATTTGTTCTATTTTTAAAAACGTGCTCTAAGCAACTATCCCATTATTTCTGATAGCAGCTTTATACTTAGTATTTGAGAAAATGTTTTTAAAGATTAAATGTTGTCACTTGGATTTGGCATAAGAGAATGTTCATAATTATTTTAATACTTTATTGCTGCTTCTTGTTCTGAACCATTCTTTTAGATGCAGGTCCGTTGCACACAGGCCAAGCTTTGTATTCAATTGTTATATGTGGTATATTTTTTAAGTTTCAATTTTAATGTGTAGGTGAAATTTTTGCTGCATACCTTGTACATTTTTAAACTTTGTAAAATTTATCATAATCCAAACGTAAATGATGTGATGTTAAGTACGTTTTTTAAAATAGAATGAAAAAAGATTAAATAAATCGAGGTTTATATTATTGTATATCTTCTTTTGCAGAATTTTGGTATATTTTTTCAGTTTCAATTTTAATGTGTAGGTGAAATTTTTGCTGCATACCTTGTACATTTTTAAACTTTATAAAATTTATCATAATCCAAACGTAAATGATGTGATGTGAAGTACATTCAATTTTTAGAAAGAATGAAAAAAGATTGAATAAATCGAGGTTTATATTATTGTATATCTTTTTTTGTAGAATTTTGTTTTTTTTCAGTTTCAATTTCAATATCTAAGTGAAATCTTTACTGTATATCTTGTAAATTTTTAAAATTTGTAAAATTTATCATAATCCAAACATAAATGGTGTGATGTTAAGTATATTCAATTTTTAAAAAAGAATGAAAAAAGATTAAATAAATCGAGGTTTATATTATTGTATATCTTTTTTGTAGAATTTTGGTATGTTTTTTCAGTTTCAATTTTAATGTGTAAGTGAAATTTTTGCTGAATACCTTGTACATTGTTAAACTTTTTAAAATTTATCATAATCCAAACCTAAATGATGTGATGTTAAATACATTCAATTTTTTAAAAAGAATAAAAAAAGATTAAATAAATGGAGGTATATATTATTGTAGATGTTTTTGTAGAATTTTGGTATATTTTTTCAGTTTCAATTTCAATATGTAAGTGAATGTTTTGAGTGTATCCCTCATAAAATTTTAAAATTTGCATAACTTTTCATGATCCTACTGTAAATACTGTGATAAAAAAATAATAATTGAAAAAGATAACATTTTGAAAATTCGAATAGTTGCATATTGTGGGACTGTCCTCCAAATTTTCTTACTTTAAATGGCACCCTCTATATATTTTCTTATTGTGTTTTATTAGGTTTAAAATTATCTTTTCAACTATGTATCACAAGATTGCAATTGTTTTTACAATAACAGTTAAAAACTATTATACTGCCATGACATGAACCATGGCACTTATTGAGATCTAAAGAACTAGGATGGGTAAATTTCCATTCCATATTTGTTTTTATCTCCATCACTATTTGCAGAAGTTAATCAATTTGTTTCTCCTTCTGAAAAAAATGCATAAGTAACCCTCGATATCACTAGAACTACGATAGGAACCTCACTTTTTTATTTGTCCTACTTGTTTATCTTTTATTTACTAATAACACGAACATTATGACGTATTATAGGAAATATCTTTTTACTAGGCACTGATGAGGGAAGACGCGACATTATAATTTGACAGTTCATAATTGTTTGTTTTTGCAATCATTTTGTAAGCACTCACCGTTATCAATTAGCAGATCATAAACTGTGTAAACCATGGAATATTCGAGGAATAATACTACGCTACTACTGCTAATAAAATAATTATAAACTGTCAGGTTATAATAGCACGTCTTTCTTTCATTTATTTCTAGTGCCTAGTACCAATATTACTCCTATAATATGATGATGCCGATTTACTACTGCAATATTTTTTGCCAATTATTTTAAAACAAAATATGACACCATTTTCGTATTGGTCATAAATAAAAGATAAACGGATATTCCACAAGTAGAGCAAATAAAAATACGAGGTTCTTAGTTCTTGTGATATCGAGGGTTAATAATGTATTTTTTTTTATAAGTAGGAACAAATTGATTAACTTCTGCCATTAGTGGTTAGAAGTAAAATGATATATGGAGTAAAAAATATCGATATCTTGTATCGATTTGTCTCAGATTGGCTAGTGTCGATACTTGTATCGTGAATAGATTCTCAACATTTTCAAATTTATTAACCCTTTTTGACAAGTAGCTATATGTATTTGAATGTGTGAATGAATGGGATGTTAGAAGGAGATTATATACTGTATTTAACATTCTTTGGTTATTGATTTACTGGCCGTAAATCCGCCATACTGATCGTATATTTAATCGATTATATGTATAAGCAAAAAGTTAATCCTAGGAATAGACACTTTAACTTCCTTTTATACATTCTACTCATCTAATTTCAACGAATTCGAGAATAATCATGTTGAAAGCTTATTGCAACTTCTTGTCGTAATTTTTCAGTGCCGGAAAACGGTCACTCTGAGGGTACGGAGGTACCGACTATTGATACATGTTTGAAAGCAAGATCCCTTAACACAGTATTACATAAGCTACTGAAATATCATTCCAGTATGTAAGTGCATCCTTTTTGAAATGTTGAAGCGGTAGATTTAAGTATGTATTGAAATCAAAATTGAGTTCTTCTGAATCACTTCTATTGGCACTATTTGTCGTTACGTATAACTGCTCATGCAACGACCAAACACTAATATTTGTAGAGGTTATGTTGGGAGCAGGTATCATTTCTTCTATATCTATTTTGTTTTGAAGGTATGGATATAGTGTATCGATCCGTATCAAATTGGCTAATATCGATAGAAAATATCGAATGTCGCAAGAAAAAATATCGATACTGCGCAATATCGATATGTATAGCGCATCACTACACACTAGATCTCAATAAGTGCCATCTAGAACTGACGCAGTGTAATGGTTTTTAACTGACATTTTAAAAAATGCTATCTTGTGATTCATCATTGAAAAGAGAATTTTAAAACGATAAGAAAATATATAGGGTGCCATTTAAAATAATAATATTTGGGGCATTTCCGGCCAAACCTGAGGTTGGAGAAAATATTTCTTTGGCTTAAAAAGAGGACAATCATATAATAGACAACTATATACGCCAATTTATCTTTTTCAATAACCAAGATATAGAGTGTTACGTGTATCCTGTGTCACCCGCTATATTCAATTTTTAAAAGAGAATGAAACTTCATTGCTAGTGTCTTATTAATATTTTCATTTGTTATAACTTGTATATTTGTTATGACTTGTATAAAAACATGTTAGTCTATAGATCACTTCACCAATGGGTTACATACAGTTTAGCGTAAGAGCTAGTCAAACGTAAATCAGCTTATATGACATGACGCTTGGTTATGCATTGGTCAATTGACCAACCATTTTGTGGTGGTTGGCAACACTGATAGATTCATTTGCCGGGTTAGTTTATAGGTGCTTACTTAATTACGGCACAGAACATACAGAACGGACATAACTGGCGGCGCCTTTTGTTTTGGTGGTCGTCTTCATTGACCTTGAGTCATCCGCCATCTTGAAACGTAGGGTTTAGCTGCAAAATTATTCGGGCTTTACATGAAATATAAATTTGGTTATTCTTTATTTGTTCCTTAAATCGATTATGCGTTCCTCACAACATGGTACATGAATGAATCTTTACACTAATGTAATTCTTTACAAAACGTTGAATTTAGTATTTTTTTTAACGTGCAGCTGTACGCTTTGTATGCTTTGTATCCTACGTTGAAAACCTTTATTAATGTAAACTGCAGAATCACAAATACTATACGTATAAGTCAGCTCAAATGTAAAAATTAAATGTAAATGTAAAAAATTAACCTATGTGACAATCAGCTATAGCAAAACGTAAATAAAACACGCTACTTTTCAATACGGCGAAGCCGTTTCTGCGCACTCAAAACTGATCGCCTAAAACCTCGTTATGTCCTTTCTGTGCGTTCTGTGGTTACGGCGCGTTAATTGTAGAAAAGTTAAAAAAATTGTGGGTATTCGTAGCAAAATGTCACAAGAAATTAAAAACAAGCGATCCGTAAATTTCAGCGGAAAAGAATCTAGCATTTTAATAGTTAGTGGATGAAAATAAGGGCACCCTAGAATGTAAAGAATATTGTATTGCTTTTATTGTGATTTACAAACATATAGCCTGTACATACAGACTTATAAAA
>JAWQRK010000022.1:0-10636 GCA_033557545.1 Amphistomus primonactus
AGCGCCACCTATGAACATTCACGTTTCAACTTTACGTTAAAAACTGCTAACCTCGATACTTATTTGATACCGCTTGTGTTTGATGTCTCTGCTTTGCTTGATTTAAGACGTTGTGACTTAAAATACTCGGACGAACGAACTTACGCGGTGTGCATCTCAAAGGGCATTTAAATTAGCATAACTTCATAACGGATCGATAGAATCGAAAACTAAAGGCACTGTTGAATAGGTAATTGAAAGACGTTTACAATGAGGTATCGCCAATTTGAAATTTCAAAGTTGATTGCGCCCGCAGCGCCACCTAATATTTGTGTTTCACTTTTACGTAATACTATTTGTACTGTTTCGTGTGAAGTTTCTATCTTGCTCGGTTCAAAAGTTAGCGGGGGGTTGGGGGGGCATTTACGTCCGCCCTGTATATCCCCTCACTTCTAATTGAAAATCCTTTGAATTTGCAAACGATTAGGCAACGCACTGCTCTATATATTATAGATCTATTAACTAACACAAAGTGATTTTATTCTTCTTACTTCTATTGATAAAGTTGTGTCGTTAGGACGGAATACGAGTTGAAATATCAACTAATAAACGCCTTTTTAAAATGGAATAGTAAAGGTTGTGTTTTATTCTACAGGTGGTCAAACCTACTTGTAATTAAATTAAGTATGGAAAAGAAACTTGGCGGTGGACAAATCAAGAATTGTCTGCAACATGTCTCTATAAAATGACATATGATGACATATTTGTAACCCCTCAGAATATTGACAGTTTTGTCAAATAATGCCATGTTTTTACTTATAAAAGAACTTTGACAAAGATGTCAAATTTGACAAAAACGTCAAATTCGACTTTATAATAACAAACAGTCAATACAAAATCAAAAATTCCAAATTGAACAGACAAATTCAAAGACACTTTCCTGCACAACTACACAGGGCTTCGAATCGTATTTTTTTTTCGTTCCGGTTTTTATTATTTGCGGCCTACATACAAGAAATACTAAGTGAATAAATACTAAAAACTAAGTGAAAAAAACCCATCTACAGATACCTAAAAAACCCATATAGCAAACAGTAACATAAATTCGGTATAATACAAGAGAAATATATATATATATATGTATAAGTGTTAAGTTGTCACCTCCATCATACTGTTGAGGCTTCCTGACCGCCGGGTCTTCCTGTTAATATAATGTTACAAAATTGACATATATGTGTTTAGGGGGACCTGTTAAATCAGAATTTCAAAAGAGGGGAAAGAATATATTATTTATTTTTTAGTCATATATAAATCATACAGAAGATACGGACTGACCTCCAAAATATATACTCTAGACGAAACTCATAATTCGTTGTTACCTCTAGCAATGATGCCAAATGTATGGAAGTCAGAACGTCTCATAAATATCTGGTTATGATATACGCTTAGTATTGAAACTACATGTTTATTCTAGATTACACAAATATGCTGACTTGTGAAATAACGACGTGTATCTTTTAGCTAGGCAAAGACTGATTTTGTCGTCTAATTCGTATTAGTCCTATATTAATTTATAAGAGGTGAAAATATCTTCACAAATTTAAAAATTAAGCATATAAATTAAATTATGGAAAATTATAACATAAACAAAGACATTACTTATTACAAAAATGGAAATAAGAAGAATAAAATTGGGCGAACATTTATAATTTAATTCTTCTAGGTTTGTCTTTAGAAAAATCTCAAGTTCAAAATTTTTTGCGTGTTTTTATATGAGAGTAATTAAATAACTTACTTTTACGACGAATTCTTATAGGTAAGACGGGTTGGTTTGTTAAGCACAATTGTTGGAAACCATTCACGCAGTATTCCTTTAAAAATGCATATAACTAGGAATATATCATACTATAATAATAATAATAATAATATACTTTATTGGCTGCTTTGTTTACAATAATCTGTACAACTATCATTCTTATTAAATATGTAGCAGTATTGCAGCCAAAAGGTTCGTGTTTAGATTACGGTAAATACAGCAATCTACTCTTCCACACGGACCTACCACCACCAGATACTCAAAACACAAACACAGAGACAAATAATACGCAACAAAACAAACAGTAAACGAGAGTAAGATCCATTCCAATATTTTGCGTCTTCAAATTTTGAAACTATTGTGTCCCTCCAAGCAGTTTTCTCTCATTAAATTTATAATGTTATTTTATATTTCCTTGCTTAAATAATTAGTATAATTATTATGCGTACAATTAGTGCCGCCACAGGTAATACTGTCTCAAATGCCGTCCCAGGACGGTACGCCTTGGGACGGCCGCCTCGTGACCTAAGCGCTAGCACCGGCCCTGATCTTCATTATTCTAAACTGATCCGAATAGTACATCGACTTCAGTGCGTTTGTTGCATTCGTTTGGATATTATCGATTTATTTCGGACCATAAGACGCACCTTTTTACATATAAAAATCGTCTAAGAATTGTGGTACGTTTTATTGTCTTATTTGTTTCTTTATTCTTTCCTAAAAATGCTTATAGTTTAATTTGGGGGTGCGTCTTATGGTCCGAAAAATACGGTATATATTTGTACCCTACACACGTTTTCTTGTTGTTGTATAGGTGATTGCAAATATTTGTAATTACTTGCTGCGTGTTAGCACGACGATATTGTTTTTTGGATTGCCGCAAGAAGTGTAAGGTGAAAGGGTTGATTATATTCAAGAATATCATCGTTACTCGTTAATTTGAATACTGGAAGTATGTCTACCAGGACAGACCTAATTTTGAGTATGTCAAAACAGATTTTCCGTAAGTACTCTTTATTTTATTTGCTTTTCTAATTCAGTTTTAGTAGCCACCTTAATCGTTAGTACTTGTAATACCTCGTCACCCATTTCTAACGCATGCATTTAGGAAGAGTGCCATTAATTATAACCAAATCAACATGTTGCCTTGTTGTGCATTAAAATATCTTGCTTTTGAACAAAAGTTTAATCATTGCAACACGTGTAAGAGTTAGAATTTTTTAACTTTACATAGTATTCTTACTTCAAAAGTTCTTTGGAAATATATACAATTTTTGAAATAAATATTTCAGATGGCGATAAATTACTTACAACTTTAAAACCTGTAAAGTTTGAAAACGAAAGAGCATGTGAAGTTTCTTCCGGTTCGATTATTCCTGATTCAGTAAAGGTCCCCCAAGTTGATAATACTGACAGCTCTTTGATGTTAAATGTATGTACGGAAGAAGACACAAGTTTTGAGCGACAATTATCAGAGTCAATCAAGGTTAGAAACATTTTAAAAAGAAATAGTTTCGTGTTAATATTTTATATCTTTTGTGTTAATATTATATTCGGCTTTAGATAATATCAGACGTTGTATTACAAGCACCGACTATTGAAAAAAGGGATAATGCACAGGCTTTCTCAGATATATCTGAAAGTGTGACCGATGATTCCATGGACAAAGATTTTGATATTTATGAATATATGAGCAGTAGTAACCACAGTCCTGATGATATTTCCAAATCTTCAAATACCATCATGAATGAGCTAACAAATTTAGAACTAGACTCTGTTAGCAGAGATAGTGATCTAAATTACATGCCACTTTCTGAACAAATTCGAGTAAGTATTTTCAGCAATATTTTACTCGCTGTCGACTATACTAACATTGCTGTCGACTAATACCAAGTAATATAAATGTTTCATTGATATAAATGTATTCATAAATACAATTTTCTGTAGGAAAAACAAGTTCGTGAAAAAAAAATTATTCGATGTAAATTCTGCGATGAAGACATAATATCAAAAAACTTCGTGCGACACTTACAAAGACATCATGTTTCTGAAATTGAAGTAAAGGAAATATTAGAATATCCGACAAAGAGCAAAAACAGACGTCAAGCACTCTCCTTGTTAAGAAATTCCACAAATTTTGATCTTTACATAGCTGGTACGCTACGCCCTAATAGAAATAATAATGAGCAATCTGACAGAGATAATAACTATTATCCATGCGCATATTGTAAAGGCGTATTCTTGAAAAACTATCTAAAACGCCACGCAAAGATGTGCCTTTTACAGAAATCAACTCCTATCACCGCTAATAGATGTACATCGGGTAAAACCAATCATCTGTCGAAATCACAGACTTTGACGGCTTGCGCTATTGATCCTACTGAGACAATTTCAAAATTGAATGTTAAAGAACAGGTTAGTAGGGATTTTATCTGTTATTTTCAAAAAAGTTTGTTTATTCTTATGTTGGTTAGCATCCTTGTTTAGTCCAAAAAGTGTATTGAAGTTCCATTTCAATCCCGTTCTGACGAACACTTTTTTGTAGTTCACGACGTGTTTCGACTTTCGTCATTCTCAAGTGAAACTGAGAATGAGTTTCACTTGAGAATGACGAAAGTCGAAACGCGTCGTGAACTACAAAAAAGTGTTCGTCAGAACGGGATTTAAATGGAACTTCAATACAAAGTTTGTTTATATTTACTAATTTTTCTGAAGATTTTTTCTAATGTTTAGAAATCGAGCGTTTCGTTATATTTCTAAGCAAATGTGTTTGGGTTTCGTAGGTTTTCGATATGATGAAGGGGGATGAGATAGCCTTTGAGGCTAAGAAAGACTTGTTGATAGCTCACTTCGGAGAATCTTATCTGAAAAGACATAAGCGACAACGACTGACGTATGCGTGTAGCAACAGGATGCGAGAACTTTCGCGATTACTTATTTGTTACCGACAAATAATCAATAATAAGCATGTCACTTTCAAAGAGTTATTACACTGTAAAAATTTTGACTCAGTCATATTAGCCGCAAGACAAATAGTTGGATTTGACCCGGAAAACAAAACATTCAAATCGCCTAGCCTAGCCATGCATTTAGGCACGTCCTTAAAAATAGCTTGCGATGAGCTTACACATTTAGCAGTTAAGGAAAGTAAAGGTTTTCGTTGCAAATCTATAGAAGATTTACAAGTTTGGCTAAAAAATATAAAAATTTTTAAAAAATTAGTTGAATCGCGTTGGAATATCGAAATAGCTTCATTAGCAAATAAAGATTTACATGAAAAAAGGTGGAATAAACCTCTACTCATGCCTTTAGTTAGCGATATCAAAAAATTCAGGGATACATGCATGGAAATCGCTAGCGATTGTGTGAACATATTTGCCGAAAACAGAGACGATAGTAAAACTTATACGTTGTTAGCGCAGTGCACACTAGCTTTGCTAATAGTTTTTAACAGAAGACGCATTGGTGATGTCCAATTTTTAAAAATACAAGATTATAACACCCAAGAGAAATGTAACTTCAAAGATTTTGAAAATGTGTTAACTAAAACAGAGAAATTGCTAACTACAAAATATAAGAGAATCGTTAATAGTGGAAAGGGGTCTCGAGCAGTAGCAATATTGGTCCCCGAAACGTTACAGAGCTTTATAAATGTATTATTAACTCACCGAGAAAAATATATTTCACCCGACAACGATTATGTTTTTGCTACTCCCGGTAGTATGATTCAGTGGGGGAAGGGGGATGTTGCTATAAGAACGTTAGCAAAAACCATGAATTTAGAAAACCCAAAAGCTATTACGAGTAACAAATTAAGAAAGCAAATCGCAACCGTTGTACAATTGCTAAATTTGACACAAGAAGAGTCAAAACAGTTTTCTGCCTTTATGGGACACACACAGAAAACCCACGAGGAATTTTATGAGTAAGTGGAATTATATTTGACACAATTAAAATTTTTTGGGCGTTCAAATTAAGTGTATATTTATAACTTGTCAACTTATATTTTTAGGTTACCTATCGATATATATCAGACGGCAAAAGTTTCTAAACTTTTACTTTTAATGGAAAAGGAGGCTATACCATTAGATTATATGGGTAAATCGTTAGCAGAAATTAATTTTGATGCGAATTTGGAATATGCATTGGAAAGTGATAATGACGGTAAATTTATTTAACACTTAGCATAATCAAGATTTTTCGGTTTTACCAGAGTTTAACCCCTTTTGATCATACGGATTACAATTGGAATGAGCTCAATACATTTAAATTGCGCTTATTTATTTGTTTGTCCAGGTCGAGATTGTTTGCTGTAGATTTTCGTTAACTTGCTTTACTTATGTCATTTGCATTTATATATATTTGGACCAAAAGAGGTTACTATTATATAAACATTTAGAAACTCTTTCTAATTTTCAAAGATGGTGGACTAATTTCCTTGGACAGACATATCCACGAACCATGTGCAACAGAAGACTTAAATAGATACAGCCCAAAAGACAACCCAAACAATAATAGGCAAATTCTTACCCAAGCGTTAAGCCAATGCAACAATCAGGGTAAGTTATATTTAAAGATATCTAAGTAGATATTTAGATTGCCCGCGATGTTTTCTGAAAGGGGCAATTATACAAAAATAAAGAGAATGCTGAATTAAAGTACATACAAATAAATCATTTCCATATCACAAATTTCTATACTTCCGAGTAGGTAGATCAACCTACAAATACAAAATTTGGTTAAAATTGAGTACTGCAATATGTGTTATCCAATTTTTCAATTTAAAATATATAATTGTTTTCCTGCTAATTGCCTGTTGTAAAAGCTTAGGTAAAAGACAGTAATCAAATTTTACGATTATATATGAATTAGTTAATTGATATCATGAATCGCATTTAAAATTTAAAACACACAAAAATATACCTACTGAAAGACTATTTTGAGTGAATATAATAAAAAAAATCGAAACGAACAAGGGAATGTTTGAATTACTATGTCATATCGAGGTTTTACTACAATGCGTAAAATATTGCCTTATATGTTTTTTATATCAATATCGTTACCCTCAAATTACCTACGTCATAGCAGACAAATTTCGTTATTTACAGCTGGTGATATTAACGGAGATCGTGCGAATGCCAAGCAACATACAAAGAAAAGACGTAAATTAAAATAACGAATACGAAACTTCATAAACAACGTTGATTAATTTTAGGGTGGTCTAATGATGAAGTAGATACTATAAAACAGACATTTGGTTCTTTCATAGAAAAGAAAACTTACCCTTCAGGTGAAGACTTGAAAGCATTTATTAAAAGAAGAAAATTGGATCGAAGTGTTCCAGTTTTAAAAGCAAAGCTTCAACATTTAATGAAAAATTCATAAAAATACTTTGTACAATAAAAATACAATGTCGCTTTAAAGCGTGATCGCACTGCAACAGCGACTTTGATACGTTCGTTTCTTTTCTGAGGTCCTACACTACTATTAAGACGACAGTTATTTATTATGATTATTTTTTTTGTTTGTTACTTAAACTCAGGGTGCTGAAATATATTCAAATATTTTACATATATAACATGGGAGATGTATTTTGAAAGATATTGTGACCTCCGACATATCAAATGCGCAGGCCTAATAACAATAAACCGTGAGGTACAACACTAACGCCTTTCGCCATGTATACATGATATACGTAGGCCTCAGGTATCGCCATCGCTTCAAGTAGAAAGATAAATAGAGCCCATATAACGATACTACAGACCCTATTCTTCGTGAAGTAAGCTGTCAACATAATAGAAGGTAAGTTAATATTAATAAAATCTTTTAAATTGAAATTTACCTAAAAATTTTGTTATTTTTAAACTTTAGTAAATTTAATTATTGAATTAACCCCAAAGGCACTTTCCAAGGAAATTTGCGAAATTGTCTAGAAATCGAATGCCATATATAGTATATATATTATTCATTTTTAATAAAATAATAATAAGTTTAATAACTTTATATAATAATTCCTCAAAATTGTCGGTAATTTTGTAATCAAAACATTTAATGCATACATTTATATTTAAATGTTTTAAAGACTTCACTTAAAATTAGAATTATTTTGTAAGGCAGATGCAGATTTTTGGAAAATCTTATATAATTAACTGAAAGCCCTTTTTACTTGGCACCGTATTACAACAATTTTCTTTTGATTTTCAGAATGTTCTTAGCAAGAAGTACGGTAGTTATATTTCTTTTAATGTGGTGGTTGGGTGGGAAGGCGGAGGGAATTAATTTTCTCCCCTGCACCGATGTGGTGAACCTAGAAACAATTCATGCTGCACGCGCGATAATAGAAGAAGCAACACCGCCTAACTACGAGTTACGGGAACTAATACCTCAGGTTACCTTGGGAAGGAACCCTCACAGATGGCTAGGTCACTTCATAAGACGAGACAACCAATATGCGCCCGGTTGCCGGTTCCTTTCTAGTGTGAAACAAGAATTCAAAAGGTTTTGCCCACAGGGGAGCGAAATCAGGACAATAAGCCTTTCAAATATGCCGAATACCCAGTGTATAATTGTAGAGTTCCTAGTAAATTGCTTTTGCACAAATACGCAACGACGCCGACGACATGTACGGTGTAACGTTTCAAAATATACCACAGAACATTGGAGTTGCCGGTAGGATCGCATCGTTTAATGGGGTAGACAGAACCATGTGCCGTAAAGAGTTAACTTTTTCAATCAATTTGTCTACAACCAATGCTGGTTAACAAAAAATCATCATCAGAAAATTCTAACATTGAAAAGTCGATCCACTTTAGTCCACGTTTTGCACATCTCATTTGGTACATTTCAATATAAATTTTAAAATGTTTATCTCGTAAATATCGTCGGCGTTCAAGCAGAAATCATTATATTCTTGTGTTGGTTGGCATCCTTGTTTCATCCAAAAAATGCATTGAAGTTGTTTCTCAATCCCGTTCTGGCGAACACTTTTTGTTGAACCACACCAAAGTGTTCGTCAGAACGGGGTAAGTCCGGGTTTTAAGACATGTATAAGTTCAGTAGATTTGTTAACACTATTGTCACCATAGTGGTGATTATGTATAAGTCTGGTATTTATTTCATCGTATGACTGGCTCACCAGATTTGTTTTTTAACAGTCTGCTAAATTACATTTTCTAAAAGAAAACGTAATTTAGCAAGCCGTTTGAATTTTAAATGCTCATCATTACAAAACTACCAACGACCACAATATTATCATGTGCATGTTAATAAAATGTTTAATCTGTTTTAAAGCTTTTGGAGTGACACTCAACGCTGTTAAGCCTCGTGCACTTTGTATCTTATTATTATTATTGGCATATTTGTTGACGTATGATAACTTATGTATGATAACTCTTTCAGTCCTTTCTCTTTTTGCTTCATAATTCTATTAAATTATTATTATTTACTATTATTATTATTTTAATATATTAATATTATTTCAAATATTAATAATTATTAATATTTGTGATTTTTTAAAGAAAAATGCTTTCAATGTTATTATTATTTACTATTATTATTATTGACATATTTGCTGATATATGATAACTTATGAATGATAACTCTGTCAGTCCTTGCTCTTTTTGCTCCATAATTCTATTAATTTTTCAACAGATATAATTTATGATATAAATTTTATTTAAAAAAAAATGCTAGAAATTACAATTTACAAAAGTTGTACAAAAGTTAGTCTTAAAAGTACTTTTTTTGTAAATTGTAATTTTTAGATTTTTTTCAAATAAAATTTATTTTGTAAATTTTATCTGTTAAATATTTAATACAATTACAGAGCAAAAAGAGCAAGGACTGAAAGAGTTTCTCTAAGTTACCACGAATCAGCAAATATGTCAATTTAATATAAAATGTCTTGATACTATACTCTAAATTACAATATTTATATATTTTTAAATGTACTTTTAAGATAATTTGGATTAAATTTATATGTATTGATAAAGGTTTTTAATTTAAGTTTCTCACCTTGAATGATATTCCTAACATATATTAACAAATATCATAATAAGCTATGTAATGTCGGTAAGTCCTAAAATAATAATTTTTGTTTTGAAATACAGATCACTTGCAATTGTAGAGGTACGAATTCATATGTATAACCGCTTATTATTTGCATTACATTGATGACCAGTTGAAAGTTAACGATAACATTTTTTGTCATAAAACTTGCTTTATATAATATACAATTAGATTTCATGATAAATCTCTAATTTAATGGCATAAATCTGAACTACGGCGATAATTTAAGAAATAAAAACGTTAGAGATGACCAAGTGAGTGGGTAAATATTATTGCCTGCTCCCGTGTTTCAATCAACTTACAGCTGGACGCTTGACTTTCTAATAAAGAGATAGCATGCATGCGACGTTGCCGCCAACTTTTGGGGGCCGCAACGTTCTGTGTATGACGGTAATAATACTACATACAGGCGGAGGTAACTTCGCATTGGCTACTGTACGAATGAGAACGCCACTAGCGCCATCGGTCTACACTTGAACTAAATTGAAAACTTATGAGTATAAAGATGACTTTTTGACCTCTGGGGAAAATTTCGGTTTTAGGGTCCTACTGCCATCTAGGTTTGAATAAAATAAAACATAATGCAAAACGTTGTCACCTCCGAAAATGGAGGTCTCAACGTTGTATATGAAGTAACAACGTCTATCATCTATCTACTTTGGAGGCCATAGAATACCTTTCATCTATATATATATATATATATATATATATTTTTTTTTTTTTTTTTTTTTTTTTTTAGTATAAAAAAAATTTTAATTTATTTAATTTTTTTAA
>JAWQRK010000023.1:0-10591 GCA_033557545.1 Amphistomus primonactus
CCTTTTAAAAATAAGAAAATTTAAAGCGAGTGGGAGAGGCCACCCGGCGGTCGACCGGGGTGGGCGGAGCGAATCGCCGGAAGTGGTTTTCCAGAAATGTCATCGTGACATATTTGTCATTATGACGCGACGTGTACGAGGTTTGGTTAAATTTCGCGCCCGGACGGGGCGGAATCGGCCCGAAAGGGTCGAGAAAATGCGTAAACGCGTGCCAAGGACCGACCGCGAGACACGGAAATCCCTTTCGAGCCGTTTACGGCCGCCGCAAACGGTGGGCAGGTAAAGTCCGGTCCCGCGATTTTTTCGCCCCGAAATTACCGCAATAGGCGTGCGGGCGAACCCGGTAAGTCCCATTTGGCCTTTACTTTGCGTATTTCGTCAACTGACAACATTTCAGATGCGCTACGAGTGGTATAGACTTAAATTTGGCAGGCAACGTCGGCAACATAACCTCACAAAATGACAGTCGCAAACGTCAAAACGCCACGTTCGGGTTGCGCCTTTTCTTCGCGGTTTTGGACGCTTTTTGGACCGTTTCGTGTCAGAAACTGTCGTGGAAATGCACGGGGACGTTATTAGGATGGACGGTCGTTGTCGAGAAGCAGTTTTTTGAACCGCTTCGGAAGAAAACAACAGGAATATTTGTGAGCTTTATTCGTCCATAAGGTGCAAAATTACTCTTGGAAGGTCGTATTGTCTGAGATGGGAGTGAAGGTATTACTTTATTTCAGTCGGCAAAGATCGAATCGAAGAAATTTGACAAATATCTTTCCTCGAAAAAGGCACTTTTGCGGACAATTGAAGAGTCGACGTCAACTGTCGTTGGATAAAATGAACCGTCTTTTTGGGAATTCCGTCTCACCTTGACCTTTCTACCAACAAAGGGGACGTGCAACAAATGTGGAAATGAGCCCTTCGATATAAGTTACTATCTCCAATATGCGAAATTACATCAGAAAAGTGTTAAGGTAGATGACAAACAATATTATTTTTTAAAATTGTTGCATACTAATGCAATTGTATTCGTTTTTAGCTAAAGTACATAATTTTTATTAATTGATTAACAAACAGCAGCATTTCTATTTTGGCCACTAATAATTCAGATACGTAATGTTAGTTGCATGTACGGCATTGCCTTATTTCTTATGGACAATATAGATAAACCATACAAGGTGGGGCAATCCAAAAATTCATTCATAATTAATAAATAATGTTAGAAACACAAAAAAAAGTAAAAGTTTTTTTTTTCATTTTAAGCAAACGTTTTCATAGTGTTCTTACTTTGAAACAAAGCATACTATTTACTATATTTATTCTACAGCTAAATAAAGCTTAAATACTACCCAAGGTAAATGAATAAACAATAAATCTCGAAACAGAAAATTTCATTCATTTTCCTATTACAATTTTGAAACATAGGAAGCTATAATAATTTGTTATACAATAGAGAAAGCCTATAGAACAGCCTTCTCTTCATGGTACAACATTATTGATAAGTGATATTATAAATAAGAAAAAAACTCAACCAATGTTATAAATATGTTAAAAAACGATATAGAATTTCATGAATTTTCTATTGTAATTTGCAACAAAGCAAGATATAATAAATTATTGTTCATCAGTATATGAGAATAAAGCTTAAAGAACTCAAATTCCGAAAACCTATAACATAATTGAAAAAAATTGAAAAATCGTGTAACATATAAGATAACTTTATGTTGTAACTTTAATTAAAACAAGTTCCAATAATTTATTATACACGAAAATAGAGCTCCTTTTTGAGAAGACCTTACATGGTTGAGAACAATGTCAGAAATATGAACAAAGCTGAAGGACAAAGTTATTTGACAGGACTTTACACAAAATTTACGTATTAAAAGTATTTGAAAAAAAAGTCAGAAACAATATTAAATATATGCTGAATCTGTGGTAATTGTAATAACTTATTAGACAAACAAAAACAAAGCTCACAGAAGAGATTTAGAACAAAACAGGTTAAATTGCTAACACGCAGGAAAAATGTATATCGTGCATTGAAACAAAGTAACCTATAATAGTTTTATACATAAAATTAATCCACAAAGCCGGCTCTCCAACATAGTATGAAAAAACTAACATGATATGAAAAAAATCTCAATGTAAAAAATCATATATTTTTATACGATTTCTTTGAAACAACACAAACAGGACAGTTTATGAAAACGTGCCAGTATAAAAATAATCTTTCATTTTCATCATCTATTTTCTATTGTATAATTTGTTATACACTTAAGATGTATAAGGTAACTTTGAAACAAAACAATATTATAATTTGCTGTACATGAAATTAAATTTTAAAACCGACTTTCGACGAATACTCATTATTGTTAATAAACAACATTGGAAATATAAAAAAAGGGGTTAAAAATCAAGTTTCTTTCCTTTAACCAAACAAAAATTGTCGTATTACATATGCAAGGAAACAGTTGCCATATATCGCAATGATTGACAACTGTTGCTTTTGGAAATATAAATAAGGTTAATACTAGAACTGTCATCGTTGATAATGCGTTGGCAGGACTGCCAAAGCTGTTAGAACTGTCAACAGTGACAGGGAATTTTATGGGTTATGTAAATATGTCATCATTATGGAATGAAATACAAATATGGTTAACAGTAGAACTGTCGTCATTTTTTTTATACATAATATAAACCTTAAGGAATATGATATGTCTCTATAGGACATTATATAATTAAGAAACAAAATAGTAAGTTACAAATAATTTCAGCTATAATAATTGTTTATGATCCAAAGTTTAAGAATCCAACCTTTAAGAATAGACTTCATCGAGCCATTAAATAATTATCAAATAGAAGTGTTGGCGGAATTCCCAATATTTGCAGAATTGTCAAGATTGATAATAGAACTATGGAGGGTGACAGAAATACCAAGGTTGGCAGAACAATTGACTTCAAAAAGCAGTGAAGTTCAAAGTTTATAAAGTTCCTTATCGGTATCAAAATGTTTTTCCTACTGAATGTCGTTACAGAGCAAACTATAATAATCTAATATACAACAAGGTAGAACTTAAAAACGTATTATATAATTAATAAACAAACTATAAAACTAAATTATTATATACCAGAATAAAGCCCAATTAACATCATTTTTCCTAAAGTACAACGAAATTAATTCTCAATTTCAAAACTAATTTATGTGACCTAGGTTGCCAGGATTGTAAAAGGTGGCATTAGAATTGTCGTCCTCGAAAATTACGTATTAAAAGTATTTGAAAAAATATATGTTAGTAATTGAAATAACTTATTAGATAATTAGACAAATAAAAATAAAGCTCACAGAAGAGAGTTTGGACAAAACAGGTTAAATTGCTAACATTTGAGAAAAATATATATCTTGCATTGAAAGAAAGTAACCTATAATAGTTTTATACATTAAACTAATACATGTAATGTATCTTTTTTTTGTTGCAAATATGGCATCATTTCGATATTTCCATGGCGAAAAACTGCGTTGAAAGAAAAAGTGAGCCGTTGCAACAATTACAAATATATTTTTTAATTTAAATTATATAGGTACCAGAATAAATAAATAAGATTTTCCGATAATAGATAAAATAATTAACAACCTCTATTATTAGTGTGACAAAATCCTGTTCTAACATTCAAATATACCAGGTGTTTTTTATGTATGCAAACGCCGCCTTAATGTCTAGACTTTGTTATGTGTCAAACAAAGAAAGTTTACATACAAAAGTTATTTGGTTTAAACTATCGCATAACTTGATCGTAATAAATATTATACAGGGTGATCAGTTTCTTCGAAACATTTATAAAGTTTGTTATAACAGCCTGTTTTCTTTTTATTCTTAAATCATTTTTAATTTTCAGATACATTTTATAAGAAAAATACATCACCACAAAACCAACCATTGTTAAGTTATTTTATTTAATGATATTCAAACATTGAAAAAAAATGTGAAAGATTGGTAAAAACAGAATCTTTCATAAAAACGCATTCACATAATGTATGGGCATTTTCTGGTGAATTGTTTAAAAAACTAAATATAAAAATTTAGAAAATAAATTATTTAAAATTCAAAATTTATAAGAATAAGCTTGCAGATGTTGAAAATTTAATAAATTGAATCAGTGAAAAAATGAGGCCAGTTTATTACGATTTATTTCACTTTTATTTATTTTTAAAAATCATTAAATAAAATAACTTAAAAACAATTGATTTTAGTGGTATACTATTTCTTATAAAATTTACCAGAAAGTTCTAAATGAGTTAGTTCAGAATTTGCAAAATATACAGGGTGTTGCATTTAAAATAGCGAAGTTCGTAAGTATTTCGATGAAACGGATCATCCTGTTCAATATTTATTATGATCAGGTTATGTATCAGTTTAAACTAAATAGCTTTTGTAAGAACACCTTTTTTGTTTGGTACATAATAAAATCTACATTAAGGCGCTTCCATACATAAAAAATACTTGATATAATTAATGTTATAAATTTGATAAAATGTAATTTGCAACGCTTTTTATAATTGTGCGAAGTCAGCGTGTAGAACTGTCAAGGTTGACAATAGAACTGTCAAGGTTGACAGTCGAACTGTCAACGTTGACAGTAGAACTGACAGTACAATCGCCAAAGTTGGCAGGATTGTCAACGCTGGCATACCAACTGCTGACTTACAAAGGTCTGCTGAAAATATTGATCTGCTGGCTTTCAATGATCTGATGGCCTTCAAGGATCTGCTGGCCTTCAGAGATCTGATGGCCTTCAAAGATCTGCTGGCATTCAATGATCTGCTGGCTCAAGGATCCACTCAATTACTAGTCGTTGTATTATTAAAATCGTAACGTTATATATATGTTGGAAAATCGGCGATTAAACGTCAGAACAGGGGGATCTCTCAACAAAGTTCGGGAGCTTTATCTTTGCCGTGCGGCCGTTGCGCGAGTGGTCGCGCGTGTCGAAATGTCTGCTGCGTTATTTTATTCACCTTAAAACTATAAAGCTTCGCCGTTTTTCCCGTTTCCGGGTAAAAATTGCATTTAAACGTTTTCGACAGAGGTGCGTCGCTTTACGCAACGTTCAAATCTCTCATATTCGTCGACCAATGAGCGCAAAGGGCATCCCGGACGTCAGAGGGAGCGTTCTGTTAGTGCGTACCGCGATCTGTGACCGCGCGTTTTGAACACGTTTTGAAACGCGCTGCGATTCAAGGGCCGCGTTGCTCGGCAAAATGTGCCCGAGAGTCGGACCTCGCCGCAAACTATACACCTCTGGCTTCTTTTCGCGTTCTTGGTACGAAAATTGCGAAAATCGCCTCCGCCATACGTTCCTTTATACCGGCGCGATCTGTGATTTTTCCAAACATGTGACTGTCATCCGTGAACGGTTCTGTCATTGGCAAACGTCATGCGTTCGCACGTAACGGCCCTTTTCGCCCGCAAAATGCCAAATTGCGCTAGGAAATCGCGTCGGGTAAGTTTTTGGGGCCAAGTTTCAGCCGCGGGTACCAGCATTACCTCATTTTAGGCGAAATAACCGATCGGATCCAAGCGAATATTACAAGCAACATAGCCTCAAAAATTGGAATCTGAACTGTCAGTTTAAACGTCAAATCAAAGAGAGAGGTTAAGTATACGGTGATTTGCAAAACTCTTCTTCGTATATTATGGAAAATCCGTCATTGAATTTGTTACCGACTCCGAATTTCAATCCGGAAAAGTACGTCAGGGAACTCTCGCAGAACTGCGTTGGTGGTCAAGACCTGGTGCGTTTAAGAAAAAAGATACAATTGTTATCCGAGGACACAAACGAGACTCTCAACGACAAAAATTGAAAGGTATCAATAAAACCTGCTTTTGTGAACAAATTGAAGGGGTTGTAAAACGTAGTTGGATGAAAATAAGATCCTTTTGGATACTCGCTCCCACTCTCATCTTACTGCCACCGGGAAATACCGTAAAGCTGCAAATGAGCCATTCAGTGACATGTACACCGCCGTACTATCTTTGATTTATGAAATTGCACAGGAAATATACATAAGGTTGGTGGCTAACAGTATTGTTTTCAAAAAGCACTGTATGCCAGTGCAATTGTATTGGAATGACACAATATGAAACTAAAATGTGAGGCATTGCCAAAATTCATTCATAATTAATAAACAATGTTAGGAATATGAAAAATGTCGTAGCATTTATTTGTATTTTAAACAATTACTTTTACCTTATTATGGGGAATTTATTGTGCAGCAAAATAAACCTTAGGTGTCGCCAATAGCATAAGTAATAAACGATTTTATTTTACTATTGTAATTTTGAAACACATAAAGCTACAACAATTAATTTTGTACACTAAACAAAGCCTAAAGAATAGACTTTTCGGTACGTTTAATATGATTATTAAACAATGTTACTAATAAAAAGAAAATTATTCCAAAAATTCATACAATTTTATAAGGTATATTTTCCTATAGTAATTTTAAAATCCGTAATAACTATATTGCGTAAAACAATTAGAAATGTGAAAATCGCGAAGAAGAAAACGTTATGCACTTCGTTGCATTAATTATGAAAGAATCACAAAAATCGAAGAAAGCAGTTTCCATATACCGCAATGATTGATAGAAGTGTCGTTTATGGAAATATAAATAAGGTTAACACTAGAACTATCATCGATGATAGTGGGTTGGCAGGACTGCGAAAGCTGTCAGAACTGTCAACATTGACAGCGAATTGTTCGTTCCTAAAATAACGTTCCTAAAATAATAAAAAAAAACAATAGCAAAAATGAAAAAAAAAAGTAAAGGAAAGAGAAGATGCTTTTTGACAATATAATACTATTTAAGATATAGAACAAAAAATAATGTATTTTCAATTAATTTTCATAATGTTACTAGAAAATAAAGCTTAAACAAACCTTTTTTTACAAAAACTACAACATTAATATACTTTTCATTTTCCTGTAACTTGAATATAAAGAAGCTGTAAGAAAAGAAAGACAGACATTTCTTAAATCAAAAAAGCTGAAGGAAAAGGTGACTCGAGAGCATGTTATACAAAAATTACGTATTAAAAGCATTTGAAAAAATGGTCTTACAAACAAAATTAAAAATATGAAGTATATTGTAGTATGGTAGTATTTGTAATAACTTATTATATAAATAGAAATAAAGTTCACAGAGGAGATGTACACGAGAACAGGTTAAATTGGTGACATACGGGGAAAATATATATCTTGCATTTAAACAAAGTAACCAATAATAGTTTTATACATCAAACTAATGCACGTAATGTATCGTTTTTGGTTGCAAATGAAATAGTCTTTGTAAATATGACATCATTTCGATATTTCCATGGCGAAAAACTGCGTTGAAAATAAAAGTGAGCCGTTACAACAATTACAAATATATTTTTTTAATGTAAATTATATACCAGAATAAATTGTAAATAAGACTTTCCGATAATAGATAAAATAATTATATTATTAATAATATAATTGTATTATAATTAACAAACTATATTATTAGTGTGACAAAATCCTGTTAGTTCAGAATTTTAAAAATATACGTGTTGCATTTAAAAAAAGTTCATTCTGTTTAATATTTATTACGATTAGGTTACGCGGCAGTTTAAACTAAATAACTTTTGTAAGAAAACCTCTTTGTTTGATACGTAATAAAGTCTACATTAAAGCGTTTCCATACATAAAAAATACCTGGTATAATTAATGTTATAAATTTGAAAAAATGTGATTTGCAACAATGCTTTTTATCATCGTGCAACTTTAAAATAGAGAAATCTATAATGTCGCGTTATAACTGTCATAATTGAGGTTAGAACAGCTGTGACAGTGGAAATGTCAAATTTGACAGTAGAACTATCAAGGGATGCCAACGTCAGGGATGCCCACGCTGACATACCAACTGCTGATTTACAATGATCTGCTGAAAATATAAAATATAAACAATATTGCCGATACAAAAAAAATTTGGAACAAAATTTCATTCATTTCCCTACTATCATTTTGAAACATAGCATCTTGGTACAACATTATTAAGAAGTAATATTATAACTAAGAAAAAAAATCGTGAAAAATTCATGAATTTTAATAACGCGTTTTGTTATTGTAATTTTGAAATAAAGTAAGCTGAAATAATTTATTATGCACGAAAATATGACTTACAGAACATGTTTAATAACTTATTGTATTCCAGAATAAAGCTGCCTTATTGACATGATATAATATAAGAAAACGTTGTCGATACCAAAAAATTGTTAAGACAATTTTCCGAACACTTTTGTACTGCAATTATGAACAAAGTGAGCTATAAGAATTCATTATGCAACAAAATAATGTTTAAAGAACGCCCCTTTTGAAAAAGTATAATTAATAATCAATGTAAGAAATATCTAAGAGAATTGAAAATTTCATGATTTTTTTTTTATTGTAACTTTGAAAGAATAGGTTATCATAATTTATTGTGTAACAAATGAAGCCTTCAAGAACAGGCCTTTCAAAAAGACACAACGCAACTAATAAGCAATGTAATGTATTGCAATGTATTGTAATTTGCAAACAAAACAAGATATAATAAATTATTATACATCAGTATATCAGAATTAAGCTTTCCGAACAATTTTCGAAAACGTATAACATAATTGATAACGAATAATAATACAAAAAAAAACAAATAGAAACAAACGCATGAAAATGTTCGTGTTACATTTATGTTTTAAGTTTAATTAAAACAAGTTGCAATAATTTTTTATACACCAAAACACAGCTTATTTTTGAGAAGACGTTACATAATTGAGAAAGAATGTTCGAAATATGATCAAAGATGATATAAAGAAAATTTTATGTTCTGAACAAAGCTGGAAGAAAAGGTTATTCGAGAGGACAAAAATTACGTATTAAAAGTATTTGAAAAAAATATATGGTAGTAATTGAAATAACTCATTAGACAAATAAAAATAGAGCTCACAGAAGAGATTTAAGACAAAACAGGTTAAATTGCTAACATATGAGAAGAATATATCTCTTGCATTGAAAGAAAGTAACCTATAGTAGTTTTATACATCAAACTAATGCACATAATGTAACGTCTTTTGTTACAAACATGGCATCATTTCGATATTTCCATGGCGAAAAACTGCGTTGAAAGAAAAAGTGAGCAGTTACAACAATTACAAGTATACTTTTTAATTTAAATTATATAGGTACCAGAATAAACAAATAAGACTCCGATAATAGATAAAATAATTAACAAACTATATTATTAATGTGATAAAATCCTGTTCTAACATTGAAATATACCGGGTGTTTTTTATGTATGGAAATGCTGCCTTAATGTGTAGACTTTGTTATGTATCAAACAAAGAAGGTTTACATATTTACATACAAAAGTTATATGATTTAAACTATCGCATAATTTGATCGTAATAAATATTATACAGGTGATCAGTTTCTTCGAAACACTTTGTTTCGAAGTTTGTTATCTTAAATACAACACCCTGTATATTTTTAATTTCTGAACTTATCTTTCATTTTCAGATAAATTTTATAAGAAAAAATACATCACCACAAAACCAACCATTGTTAAGTTATTTTATTTAATGATATTCAAACATTGAAAACAAAATGTGAAAGCTTGGCAAAAACAGAATCTTTCATAAAACCGCATTCATGTATGAGCATTTTCCGGTCACATTTTTTATTTTAAAAAATCATTAAATAAAATAACTTAAAAACGATTTATTTTAGCGGTATACTATTTCTTATAAAATTTACCAGAAAGTTATAAATGCGTTAGTTCAGAATTTTCAAAATATACAGGGTGTTGCATTTAAAATAGTCATACATAAAAAATCCTTGATATAATTAATGTTATAAATTTGAAAAAATGTAATTTGCAACAACACTTTTTATCATCGTGCCACTTTGAAATAGAGAAACCTATAATGCGTTACAACTGTCATAATTGAGGTTAGAACAGCTGTGACAGTGGAAATGTCAAATTTGACAGTAGAACTGTCAAGGATGACAGTAGGACTGTCAAGGTTGACAGTAGAACTGTCAAGGTTGACGGTAGAACTGTCAAGGTTGACGGTAGAACTGTCAAGGTTGACAGTAGAACTGTCAAGGTTGACAGTAGAACTGTCAAGATTGACAGTACAATTTCCAAGGTTGGCAGGACTGTCAACGCTGGCATACCAACCGCTGACTTACAATGGTGTGTCGAAAATAATGATCTGATGGCCTTCAAGGATCTGCTGACTTCAGAGATCTGATGGCCTTCAAAGATCTGCTGACTCAAGGATCTGCTGACTCAAAGATCTACTCAATTACTAGTCGTTGTATTATTAAAATCGAAACGTTATATATATGTTATAAAATTGCCCTTTTTGACAGAAATTAGGGGCACCTCTCCCCAATGTTTGGTACCTTCGTCTTTGCCGTTCGGCCGTTGCGAGAGTGGTCGCACGTGTCGTAATGTCGGCTCCGTTATTTTATTTGCCGGAAAATTATAATGGTTCGCCGTTTTTTCCCATTTCCCTTTTAAAAATAATAAAAT
>JAWQRK010000024.1:0-10545 GCA_033557545.1 Amphistomus primonactus
TATATATATATATTGTATATCCGTGACAGAAATTAGCCCATTTCGGATGGGTGAAATAGCGTCCGGTCGATGCACCTCGAAAAAAGAACCCCATTTTTTGTGATTATTATATCTGGAAAACTCATTTTAGTATCGTTTTCGGCGTTTGAACACAGCTATTTTTGACACTTCAGATGACAATAAATCGGGGGAAATTTTGAGATATTGACGCCAGATGGCGTGCCGATTTCCACAAGGCGACAGCGAACTAACCTCAAATTTGACATTCAGACCTATTCTGTAACTTATTTAAAATCGAATAGAAATGCTTATGTCGAATCGGAATCGTTGCAAATCGGAATCGCCGCTGTCTACTGCGTCGTGATCGAACAAAAATCGGTATTCCGTAACTCAGGTAGAAGACAACAAAATCGAAAACGAGCATTTCTATTACAAGTGTTTACTTTCGTAGCGGCAACGTAGCTTTGCTACGCAAAAATCGACCTTATCAACGGAAATAACTCAAACCAGGATGTTCTAAGCGCGCGCTTTTCAAGTTGTTAGATTACCGTTATCAGATTTACGCTTGGTTAAAAGGATTTAAGATTTATTTCTGTAGTCATTTCAGACCTAACTCTTTTCCGAAAAACATGGCATCTCCAAATTAAAAAAAAAAAAGGTTTCTGGAGAACAATTAAATATCATTGTTGATTTTCTCCAAGAAAATAAAATATTGGTGCCTGGTAAAACCAAACCGTTGCAGGCCAACAATGATTTAATTGAAAACCTGTGGGGCGAATTAACCACAACTTTAAACAGTTCTGGGGTTGGTCCGACAAAAACTAAAATGCAGTGGAAGAACGTAAGTCAATTATAATCATTTTTTAAATTTAACACTACAATTGTTAGTGAGTATTTTGTG
Source organism: Amphistomus primonactus (assembly GCA_033557545.1). Classification (NCBI taxonomy): domain Eukaryota; kingdom Metazoa; phylum Arthropoda; class Insecta; order Coleoptera; family Scarabaeidae; genus Amphistomus; species Amphistomus primonactus. The sequence continues at coordinate 902 of JAWQRK010000024.1, forward strand.
TTTTTATTTATTATAAATGAACTACAATTCTTTTCCTAAATTTTTTATTATTAGTTTGATGTACAACTTATAGTTATAATTTAAAAGTATATTCTATTACAGACTATTATAGATTTCGGGTTTTAACATGGGCTGTAGTATACCGCCCTTCTGGAGTACCTTGAGCAGCTCCTTCAATTGGGGTCAGCAACCAAGGTTGAAGTGGGTATCCAGAACCTCCTAGAACATTTTATAATTAACTTATTGATTTTTCTCATTTAATTTACCACCAACCTAGTAGCCAGAACCCTCGTTCGTTGTTGTATTTATTTTGTAAATGCTGAAATATATCGGACATGGTCCAAATAGCAGCGTCATATGTCGATCCGGGATACCTCGCGTTACAATTTAAAATTATTAAATTTGTATCGCATATCTAAAAATTAAATTTTTAAATTGTATATCTGAAAAAAATATAAGTATGTGTAACTCACAAGTTGAACGTTGACACTGTGGTAACCTTTTCTATTCAAGTATGCATAACCTGGATAAACTGAATGTTCAACGGCGGGTGCAACAATAGCTACATGGGTGCAATCTATGCATCCGATGACTCCAGGAATTTGGTGTCTCTCCATAAAACTATAACAGAAGTGACAAGTTATGTAACCTTACAACATAAGACTACCTATATTTTTTTATTCACCTTCTTTTAATTACTGTTCTTTCCGTGGCAGTAGTTGGAAAGTGTATATACCGTTTGCTCAAATCAGTCGTAATAACGTCACTAACAGACGATATGTAACGACTAACTAGTGACTAGCTTATAGCTAGCTCGTAATACTGCCCTACTGCTTTTTGGTAGTCGCCATGACCAAAGAAATGTAAAGCACATAAAACCTGAAACTTTTTATTTAGTACCAGTTCTAATTTTCATATTAATTTATTACCTTTATGTGGATCGAAACAGCAGTGACTCTCTCCGTTGCAGGCAAGTATGGTTCGATTTCTTGAATTAAATTTCTTGCCAGAACTTTTGGAAAACGATACAATCTTTGGAATACCACATCGGGAATATCAAAAGGATTGCTTTTATCCCTTAACGTCCGTCTATGCATTTGATAAAGTTGCCTTGTAATAAAAAAATTATATACCTATACTACATTTTCTTTCTGTCTATAATTAACATTCTGAAATGTTATATACAAGCACAAATAAAGTACAAAGTAGATTACATAGTTAATTATAATTAAACCCTACTTGGTTACTTTATTTGTGTTGTAATAGAAGTAACTTACATTTCAAGTTCGCGTTCGATTTCTTCACCAAGTAAAATACCATGAAAAAGTTGTAATTCCATGTCTTACTTATTAAATTAAATTGTAATAATCACTTTGAGGTTAGTATATAAATTCCTGGCACTTTTAGGTAACAACTGTCACTTGTCGGCGATTGATGGGCATGCGCGTCGTGATTCCGATAATAGAAACCCCAAGTCGACGGCTAGTTTGGTGTAGAATACGATTTCGATCGCGTGACGTCATAATTTCTATAATAGAAATCGTACAAAAGTTACAGAATACCAAAATCACGCCGAGTCGATGCGGCTGTATGATTTCTATTCGATTTGATACATTTCTATTCGATTTGTAGTTACAGAATAGGCCAGAGTATAAGAAAACATTATCGATACCAAAAAATTGTTAAGAAAATGTTCCCAACATTTTTCTACTGTAATTATGAACAAAGTAAGCTGTAGTAATTCATTATGCAACAAAATTATGTTTAAAGAACGCACGTTTTGAAAAGGTATAATTAATAATCAATGTAAGAAATATGTAAGAGGATTGAAAATTTCATGATTTTTTTTTATTGGAACTTTGAAACAATGGGCCATCATAATTCATTGTGTAACAAAAGAAGTCTTTAAGAATAGGTCTTCCAAAAAGGAACAACGTAACTAATAGGCAATGTTAGAAATATGTAAAAAAACGATATAGAGAATTTAATTAATTTTTCTATTGTAATTTGCAACAAAGGGTCAGAATCGAAAAGCATCAGAATAAAGATTTCCGAACAATTTCCGAAAACGTATAACATAATTGATAACGAATAATAATACAAAAAAAAAACAAATAAATATGTAAACACATGAATATGTTCGTTACATTTATGTTGTAACTTTAATTAAAACAAGTAGCAATAATTTGTTACTGAAAGAACATTAGACAAATAAAAATAAAGCTCACAGAAGAGATTTATTACAAAATAGGTTAAATTGCTAACATATGAGAAAAATATATATCTTGCATTGAAACAAAGCAACCCATAATAGTTTTATACATCAATCTAACCCATAAAGTGGGCTGTCCGACATAATATGGAAAAACTAATATTGTTGATATGAAAAAACTAATAATGTTGATATGAAAAAAAAAACGTAATGTACAAAATCATTTATTTTTATACGATCTCTTTAAAACAACAGAAAGAACAAGGTTTCTGAAAACGTATCATTAAAAAAATAATCTTTCATTTTCATCATCTTCTTGGCAGCCAGACAAGAATTTGTTATACACTGTATACATTGTTAGTTACGTTGTTGTTAACTTTGAAACAAAACTCTACTATAATTTGCTATAAATGAATTTAAAGGTTTCGATGAATGCTCATCATAATTAATAAACAACAATAGAAATATTTTTAAAAAAAGTTGTTAAAAATCATGGTTGCTAGGATTGTAAAAGGTGGCATTAGAACTGTCATCGTTGATAGTAAAACTGTCAAGGTTGACACTAGAACTGAGTCATAGTGAACTGCTGACTCTCTTTTTTTGTAACCCAATTGCAAAATTATACAGTGCCTCAACAGTATGGAAACGGCTTAATGTAGACTTTATTATGTATCGTACAAAAAAAAAGTTTTTTTATAAAAGCTATTTTTTTAAGCCGGCCCACAACCTGAATATAATAAATATTATACAGCGTGATCAATTTCATCAGAATGGTTTTAGCCAATCAGCCAATGGCCTACACTTTGCACTTATTACATTTATCTTGATTTCTTTAATATTCTTTAATATTTTCTGTATATTTTTTTATTATCTTTAGGTTATGCGGCCGTCTAAACCAAACAGCTGTTGTAAGAAAACTTTTTTGTTTGATACCTATAGTCTACATTAAGGCCATACTTTGTGCTATATTAAATCGAGTCGAATTTGGGATTTGAAGGGGCATTTTTAAGATGAACTGACTGAATTTTGCATCCTTTTTGGATGCAGCTGAATAGTCTTTTCGTAAAATAGACACATTTCGAGTACAATTGAGCTTTTAGAATAATATTACGAACATAAAATATGCAATTTTATCTGCTGGCATCATACATTTTTCTTCAGTAACTTTGAACCAAAGTATTTGTAAATTTGATTTGGAACCTTTGGCTCTGAAATAGAGTCAATTGTCACCACTATGCCAAAACATAACACAGTTCTACTTGACGCACGATTTGCTAACAAAATTCTGGCCTTCGAAGATCTGCTGGCCTTCAATGATCCGTTGGTCTTCGAAGATCTGTTGGCATTCAATGAGCTGCTAGCATTCAAGGATCTACTGGCTTTCAAAATCTGCTGGCATTCAAAAATCTGTTGGCCTTCAAGGATCTGCTGTCCTTCTGCGATCTGCTGACTTTCAAAGATCTGCTAGCCTTCAAAGATCTGCTGGCTTAAAGATCTGCTGACTCAAAGATCCGCTAACTCAAAGATCTGCTGGCTCAAAGATCCACTCAATTACTAGTCCTTGTATTATTAAAACCGAAACTATCGGCGACCGGGCGAACTAACGATTTTGACGCGAAAATAGAGGTTTCGGGCGTTCGAGTTTGGAAATCCCCGTTTCGCCTTTCGGTCGATACGCCGATCGCCGGGCGCCTCGAAACGTCGCCCCCGTTATTTTATTTGCCACAAACTAAACCGTTTCACCGTCCTTTTCCAATTTCCCTTTGAAAAATGCGAAAATTACAAGTGGGGGGCGTGTCGTTCGCGCCGGAAGTCGGGTCGTTCCGTCGAAGAGCGGAAGTCGCGGACACTACTGTCATTTCTGACGTTTTGATAATTGACGTTTTCTTCAAGGTTTGGTTAAATTTTGTATTTTTTGCGCCTAAATTGCGCCTTTTTCGCTCGGAATGTGCCAAATTTCGCTCGGGAATGGCGTCGGGTAAGTTTTTGTAGGTCGCAGCTTCCAACATTATCTCATTTTAGGCGAAAAAGTCGGTCCGATCGAATATAACCTCAAAAATTGACCCAAACGTCAATAGTCGAATTCGCCACGTCCGAATAGCCCTTATTCTTCGTCTTTTGGCCGTTTTTGGGGCAGAAGCGGTCGCAGAAATGCACGTGAATCGCATTTAAACAGGTACTCGACATCGAAAAGCTGTTTTTTTTGTTCCAACCGAAAAGGAATATCGTACGGGGCGGAATTGCCCTGAAAGGGCTCAGAAAATGTGTGAACACGGGACACGGACTGACCGCGAGACACGGAAATTCCTTTCGAGACGTTTACCCCCGCAGAAACGCTTAATGTTAAATTTGGAAGGCAATATAACCTCAAAAAATGACATTCGCAATCAAACGTCAACAGCCACGTTCGGATTGCGCTTTTTCTTCACGTTTTTCGACGGTTCTTTGACCGTTTCATCTCAGAAACTGCCGTGGAAATGCCCGGGGACGTTATTTGGATGGACGGTCGTTGTCGAGAAACAGTTTATTGGACCGTTCCGGAAGCAAACGACAGGAATATTCGGAAGCTTTATTCGTGCATAAGGTACAAAATTACTCTTGAAAAGTCGTGTCGTCTGAGTTTTGGAAGCGGAGGTAGGTTCCAGTATTACCTCATTTCAGTCGGCAAAGATCGAATCGACGAAATTTGACAAAAATCGTGCCTCGAAGAAAGAGCTTTTGCGGGCAAATTGAACTGTCGACTTCAACCGTTGTTGGATGAAAATGAACCATCTTTTTGGAAATTCGGACTCGCCTTGACCTTTCTACCGAGGGGACGTGTAACAAAAGTGGAAATGAGCGCTTCGATACAAGTTACTATCACCAATTTGCGAAATTACATCGGAAAAGTGCTAAGGTACACGACAAACAATATTATTTTTTTAAATCGCTGCATATTATCGATAGAAAAAGTACAATAGAAAAATGCATGAAATACTCTGTATCTTTTTTACATATTTCTAACATTATTAGTTACGTTGTACCTTTTTGGAATGCCTATTCTTAAAGGTTGATTTTGTTACATAATAAATTATGATAGCTCATTGTTTTAAAGTTACAATAAGAAGATGCATGAAAGACGAGGTAATCCAAAAATTCATTCATAATTATTAAAGAATGTTAGAAACTTAAAAATAAATTGTAGAAGTACTTTTTTTTTGCATTTTAAGCAAACATTTTCATACTATTGTTACTTTGAAGCAAAGCATACTATTTATTATTTTTGTCTAAGGTAAATTAATAAACAATACTACATTTACTGGAACAGAAAATTTTATTCATTTTCCCACTATAATTTTGATACATAGGAAGCTATAATTATTTATTATGCAATAGAAGAAGCCTACATACAGAACAGCCTTTTCTTCATGGCACAACATTATTGATGAGTGATGTTCCAAATAGGAAAAAATAAATTAAAAAAACTAAAAACCAATTATATAAATGTATTAAACAATTATCTGGAATGTCATGGCTTTTTCTATTGTAATTTGCAACAAAGCAAGATGTAGTGAATTATGATACATCAGTATATCCAGAAACGTATAACATAACTGATAATAAATAATAATACAAAAAAAAAACTTTATAAAAATGGAGCTCATTTTTGAGAAGACCTTACATGATTGTGAACAATGTTAGAAATATGTTCAGAACAAAGCTGAAGGAAAAAGTTATTCGAGAGGACTTTATACAAATATTACGTACTAAAACTATTTGAAAAAGTTGTTACAAATAATAATAAATATTTGACGAATATACGGTAGTTCGTAATAACTTATAAGTCCAATAAAAATAAAGCTCACATAAGAGATTTAGAACAAAGCAGGTTAAATTGCACAGGAAAAATTTATATAGTGCATTGAAACAAAGTAACCTAAAATAGTTTCATACATAAAACTACTCCACAAAGTTGGCTATTCAACATAGTATGAAAAAAGCTAATACTGCTATAGTTATGAAAAAAAAATCTAAATGTAAAAAATCAATTGTTTTTATACGATCTCTTTAAAACAACAGAAAGAACACAGTTTCTGAAAACATAGCAATATAAAAATTACCTTTCATTTTCATCATCTATTTTCTATTGTATTATTTGTTATACACTTACAATATATATGGTAACTTTGAAAGAAAACAATATTATAATTTGGTATGCATGAAAGTAAAGCTTAAAACAGACTTTCAAGGAATGCTCATTACTAATAAACAACATTGGAAATATAAAAAAAAAGTGGTTAAAAATCAAGTTTGTTTCCTTTAACCAAACAAAAATTGTGCTACATATGCAAGGAAACAGTTGACATATACCGCAATGATTGACAGAACTGTCGCTTTTGGAAATATTTAAGTAAGGTTAACAGTGGAACTCTCACCGTTGATAGTGAGTTGGTAGGACTGCCAAAGCTGTCAGAACTGTCAACATTGACAACGAATTGCTCGGGTTATGTAAATATGTCATTATGGAATGAAATATAAACAGAACAACATTGACAGTGAGTTTACAGAACTACCAATACTGACATTAAAACTGTATAATATGGTATCATTATGGGAGACTTTCCTATAGGACGTTACATCATTTCAAAACAATAGCAAAAATGAAAGAAAAACTTAAAGGAAAGAGAACATGCTTTTTGACAATGCATTTAAGAAATAGATCAAAAAGTAATGCATTTTCAACTAATTTTCATAATGTTATTAGAAAATAAAGCTTAAACAAACGCTTTTTTCCAAAAACTACAATATTAATATATTTTTTAATTTTCCTGTAACTTGAATATAAAAAGGCTGTAATAAAAGAAAAGCAGACTTTTATAAAATCTAAAAAGCTGAAGGAAAAGGTAACTCGAGAGAACATTATACAAAAATTACGATTAAAAATATTTGAAAAATAGTCTTACAAACAATATTAAAAATATGAAGTATATTGTAGTATCGTAGTAATTGTAACTTATTAGACAAATAAAAATAAAGCTCACAGAGGAGATTTAGAACAAAACAGGTTATATTGGTGACATGCGGGAATATATATATATATATATATCTTGCATTGAAACAAAGTAACCTATAATAGTACATCACATAGTACATCAAACTATACATGCATTAGTTTGATGTATGTGTCATTTTTGGTTGCAGATGAATAATCTTTGTAAATATGGCATCATTTCGATATTTCCATGGCGAAAAACTGCGTTGAAAGTAAAAGTGAACCGTTACAACAATTACAAATATATTTTTTTAATTTAAATTATATACTAGAATAAATTCTAAATAAGACTTTCCGATAATAGATAAAATAATTAACAAAGTATATTATTAGTGTGACAAAATCTGGTTCTAAGGTTGAAACATACCAGGTCTTTTATATATAGAAACGCCGCCTCAATGTAGTCTTTGTTATGTATCAAACAAAGAAGGTTTACATACAAAAGTTATTTGGTTTAAACTGCTGTATAACTTGATCCTAATAAATATTATACAAGGTGATCAGTTTCTTCGGAACACCTATGAACTTTGTTATTTTAAATACAACACCCTGCATATTTTTTAAATTCAGAACTCATTTTTAGCTTTCAGATAAATTTTATAAGAAAAAATACATCATCACAAAATTATTTTATTTAGTAATATTCAAACATTGAAAAAAGTGAAAGCTTGGCAAAAACCCAATCTTCCACAAAACCGCATTTACAGAATGTATGAGCATTTTCTGGAAAATTGTTTAAAAAACTAAATTTAAAAATTTTAAGAATTAATTATGTGAAATTCAAAATTTATAAGAATAAGCTTGCAGATGTTGAAAATTTAATAAAATGAATCAATGAAAAAATAAGGCCAGTTTATTATGATTTCTTTCACTTTTTTAAATCATTAAATTAATATAATTTAAAAACGATTGATTTTAGCGGTATACTATTTCTTATAAAATTTGCCAGAAAGCTATAAATGAGTTAGTTGAGAATTTTAAGTATATAGGTTGTTGTATTTAAAATAGCAAAGTTCATAACTCTTCCGATGAAACTGATCATCCTGTTCAATATTTATTACGATCAGTTTATGCGGCAATTGAAACTAAATAACATTTGTAAGAAAACCCTTTTTGTTTGATACATAATAAAGTCTACATTAAGGCGTTTCCATACATAAAAAGTACCTGGTATAATTAATGATATAAATTTGAAAAAATGTAATTTGCAACAACGCTTTTTATCATCGTGCAACTTTGAAATAGAGAAACCTATAATGTGGCTTTACAGCTGTTGTAACTAAGGTTAGAACTTCCGTGACAGTGGAAATGTCAAATTTGACAGTAGAACTGTCAAGGTTGACAGTAGAACTGTCAGGGATGCCAATATACCAGAATTAATTCTAAATAAGACTTTCCAATAATAAATAAAATAATTAACAAACTATATTATTAATGTGCCAAAATCCTGTTCGAACGTTGAAACATACCAGCCGTTTTTTATGTATGGAAACGCCGCCTTAATGTAGACTTTGCCATGTATCAAACAAAGAAGGTTTACATACAAAAGTTATTTGGTTTAAATTGCCGCATAATTTGATCTTAATAAATGTACAAGGTGATCAGTTTCTTCGGAACACTTATGAAGTTAAGTTGTATATTATAATACATATGCATATGTATCAATCATAATAAATAAATACAAAATACAAAGTTTGTTATTTTAAATACAACAGCCTGTATATATTTTAAATTCCGAATTCATACATAAAAAATACCTGGTATAATAATGATATAAATTTGAAAAAAAAATTATTTGCAGCAACGCTTTTTATCATCGTGTAACTTTGAAGTAGAAAAATAGAGGTTAGAACATCTGTTACGGTGGAAATGTCAAATTTGACAGTAAAACTGTCAAGGTGGACAGTAGAACTGTCAAGGTTGACAGTAGAACAGTCAAGGTTGACAGTAGAACTGTTCAGGTTAACAGTAGAACTGTAAAGGTTGACAGTAGAACTGTCATGGTTCACAGTAGAACTGTCAAGGTTGATAGTAGAACTGTCAAAGTTGACAATAGAACTGTCAAGGTTGGTAGGACTGCCAAAGCTGACATACCAACTGCTGGCTTACAACGATTTGCTGAAAATATTGATCTGCTGGCTTTAAAAGATCTGTTGGCCTTTAAGGATCTGCTGTCCTTCGCAGATCTGCTGGCCTTCAAAGATCTATTGGCCTCCAAATATCTGCTGGCTCAAAGATCTGTTGACTCAAAGATCTGCTGGCTCAAAGATCCACTCAATTACTAGTCGTTGTATTATTAAAATCGTAACGTTATATATATGTTGGAAAATTGCCGATTAAACGTCAGAACAGGGGGATCTCTCAACAAAGTTCGGCACCTTTATCTTTGCCGTGCGGCCG
>JAWQRK010000025.1:0-10375 GCA_033557545.1 Amphistomus primonactus
TAATTATGTTTCATTATTTCCATTATTTCCGAGTGTAGCAGTATCCATTTCCATTGGGATTCTCCTTCATTTACATTTTAGTGTCTATAAATCTTTCTTACTACATTCATTTTAATAATCTTCAACTGTTTCCAATCTTTCCTCTACTTCTCCCCTTTCCATTGGGGGGGCATGTTCTAATTTCAGTCTTATGCAACTTTATTTTTCTTATTCTGTTATAATCAAACTCTTTACTAATATTTTTTATTTGATGTACGCTTTTTTGTCACACCTGCATTATATTCTGGACTTTTAAAATCCTCTCATTTTTACTCTTTATGTACTAATATTTCTAGGTACTAGTACCAACATGATATGGTTTGTCCACGCTTAGATTTGCGATGCGTGGTATTGAACGAATTTGGAAGGAGAAGCATGTACTTCATGGTTGCAATAACTACAAAAGCTATGTAGACTGCACCTCAGCAGTTTAGAGTTCATGCAAACCGTATGTATTAAAATGGTCAAAAATCACTGCACACTACTAACAAAAACATACTTTCATTTTCAAGCCCGTAAAAAGTGTGATAAATAACATTATTGTAATATTACTGCATATATCTGACACAGTTCCAGACCATATCCCTGAGAGCTGCAAGATCATGATCAAGCGAGATCATAATCCAGAATCAATAAGGTCTATTAACGCAAATGTACAATGTTGGATTATTTAAAAGGAAAACGAACAAAGCCTGATGATCTTATTGACAAAGATAAATTAAGATATCTACCGGAATCAGTTACATTCATGATAGATAAATTCATATCTGATGAAAATGATACAAAATAACAATTAAAACAGCTCATGTGCTTCACGCATTTTTTTATTAGTTTACATGAATCATTGACAAGCAGTTACCGCGAAACCTTAATGTGATTCTTAATGCGAGCAAGTGTCTTTGTGTTCTGGAAACTCCTAAATGTTATTTTTAATACGTTGGTTAACCCACCGACGTCGGTTAAGATGACGTTAATCAGTAAATTAAAACCTATTCGCCTTAATTAACACCAGACCGAACTAGCTACAGGAATTTATGTCAAGTTCACGCTTGTTCAGATAGCAGAACGTACGAGAATCAACGTTGCGCAGGCACTCTCAGTTCCTGTTTTTAGAATAACTTATCTGCTCAATCTGTTTACAGTACAATCGGCCTTTATTATCTGTATTTATATGTAACTGTGTCACACATTATATATAGATAGATAGGTATATGAGTAGAAAAGCAAAAATTCTAAGTGTCTCTGCACAGTTCAACAGCACAGAAGGAATTTGTTCGTTGTAAATGAGTCTGACCTGTTTGTCAAGACCCAATTTCATTTACTTTCTGCGTTGCGCCAAAAAGTTCGGACCGTTACGGTGCCGAAAGTTTTTCACTAGGTACAAAAAGAATGTATTTCCCCCACGGTATTTTTGCACCTCGTCTCGCTCTCTATCACTGAACTGTGTCGTCCTTTTCTAATTGAAGACGGCGATTTAAAATATGCTTTCACTGCATCACGCGCTTAGGAAGTAAGTGGGTCGCGAAGAAAATAACTAATTTTGTCCAAAAAAATCATGAAATTGGAAACCAGCATGTGGGTCGCCTAAAATCCGCTATATCGAGGAAGAAACGCTATTCAACCGTGAAGTTCGCTGAATATAGTTCTTTTGGCCGCATGATTTTGAATACTAGTTTAAATCAAATAGACGTAAATGTAAATGCTGTTTCATTATACATCCTCGATTGGTTAATACATTACATGTGGATTATTCCATTTTATCCTAGAATATATGTTATTATAAAAGGCTTCAAAATCGAATCCTAAAACAAAAAAGCGTGATATAGATTTATTTCGTAATAATTAATTACAATATTACATATCAAATTAATTACATATCAAATTAATTTTAAATGGTAAAAATGGTAAAAAAAAAAACAAATGAGGGGGAGGAAGGACAAGAAAAAGAAGAATAAAAGAGTAGGGAGAACATCAATATTCTAACAAAATAAGCTTGAAAGCTTGTGGTATGTTGGCCATGGTTGTGTATCCTTAAGTTGTAGATTCCCTCCATCTATCACGCCCGTCTCCACCTCCCAATATCCTCTCATCCGATGACTTCCCTGAATTTTTCGCCATGCTCCAGTACATATGATTTCACAGCCTTGCTAAATTTCTTTATGTTGGAAATCTCTCTCACTTCGAGAGGTAGACAGTTGTATAATTTTGGGCCCAGATATTCGATGTATCTCTGTGAATAATCGTTGTCAAGTTTGGGAGTTTGTAAATTTTTATTTGCTCTGTGTCTCGTGTTGTGTTTGTGCATTACTTCTTGTTTGTGGTCATCTGTGTGTATGTGTATGATGGCTGAGATGGAATAAATTTCTCTCACATCTGGTAATTTTAGTTCCATATATAATTTTTTTGTATTGTGACGTAGATTTGTTTTATATAAAATTTTGAGTATTCTGTTTTGAGTCGTTTGTAATGTTGTTAAATGATGTTTATATAGTCCTCCCCAGACCACTATTCCATATCGGATTATTGATTCTGCAAGGCTCACATATATCTTTTTTAGCATACCGAGGTTGAAAATATTTCTGATAGAATAAAATACATGAATTAATTTCCTTAATTTGTTAGTTAGCATATTGATTTGTGCCTTCCATTTTAGATGTTTATCTATCATTATGCCTAGGTATTTAGTTGCCTCAGTCCTTCTTATTGGTAACTCACTGTTCTTTATTTTTATTTCGTTTTTTGCAGGTTGTCCTATAGCATTGTATGAGAAAGTAACAAATGTTGTTTTATCAATGTTCAGTGATAATAAGTGGGCGTCTAGCCAATTTTTTACCTCTGTCATATTTTGCGATGCTAGATTGTACGTGGTTTCCCAGTCCGTGCCCTCAGTGACCATGACTGTGTCGTCAGCAAAAGAGAGGATTTTACCCGTTGTTATTATATTAGTCAAATCGTTTATGTAGATTAGGAATAGTAAGGGCGCCAGTACCGTACCTTGCGGTATTCCCCGAGTTATGGTCATTTTTTGTCCTATTATTGAGTTTACTTTTACCTGTTGGGTTCTATTGTTAATGTAATTATTTAGTAGTTTCATGACAATTCCCCTCATTCCTATTAAGTGTAACTTTTCTAATAGTAATTTGTGCGGTATTGTATCGAAGGCTTTTGCTAGGTCCAAAAACACAGCGATGCATTTTTTTTTGTTGTGGAGGGAGTTTGTAATTGTTCTTGTCAAATCATCTATTGCCTTCTGTGTGCTACTTCCCTGTAGGAACCCGTACTGTTGTTTTGAGAAGAAGTTTATATTGTTAAGGTATTTAGTTATTCGTGTTTTTAGTGTGTGTTCAAATATTTTGGCAAATGCGTTTATTTGACTTATAGGTCTGTAGTTGCTCGGGTTCTCTCTCGATCCGCTTTTGTATATAGGAGTGATGATTGCATGTTTAAAATTGTATAGCAGTATTCCGGTTTTATATATTTGGTTAATAATGTGCTGAAGTGGTTTTAGGATGTGTGTGTGTGTTATCATTATAGTTCTAGGGGCTATACCGTCTTCTCCGGGTCCGCTATCCTTTTTAAGTTTTCCTATGCAGGTTATTAGTTCGTTCGTAGTCACTGGATGTAGGAATAGTGATCTATTGATGTGATCCTTTTCTATTGGTTTAGTATTTGGTGGTATGTTTTTCGCTAGGTTTTCACCGATTGTAGTGAAATGTTTGTTCATCTCGTTCGCAACTTGCGTTTCGTCTGTTACAATTATGTTATTTATTTTTAGGGCTATATTGTTTCTGTTTCTTTTAGGTTCTTAGTTGCTTACCTCCGAGATTATTTTATAAATTTTTTTCAAGTCGCCTCTGTCAACGTCGGCAAGTTTATTCTCATAGTATTTGTTTTTTGTTATATAAATTAGTCTGTTTAGCTTGTTTCTGTATGTTTTGTATTGATTCCGTAGTTCAATGTCGTTCTTATTGTTGTTCCATTTTATTTTTAGTTTATTCCTTTGTTTTATAGAATTTATCAATCCCAGGGTGATCCATGGTTTGATTTTGTATATTTGTTTTCCAATTTTTCGTAGTTTTATATTTTTTTCTATAGCGCTACTGTAATTTTCTAGGAATATGTTATATGCTGTTTGGGGATCTGTAGTATTGGTTACGTTATCCCAGTTTTCACTAGAGAGAGTAGTGAGTAATTGGTTGTAATTGATTATCTTTTTATATTCTGGGTTGTCTGTATACGTTGGGCTTTTATTTAATGATTTGAAACCGACACTTATGATTTTGTGGTCCGTTATGGAGGATTCTATGACATGTGTCATGTATTGAATGTTGTGTTTGACTTTTGGTATTTTTAGGTTTATATGGTCGATGCATGTTTCTGATACTTCCGTTACTCGAGTGGGTGTTTTTATTGCATTGAGGAATCCATATTGTGCTAGAATATCTAGGTATTTGTGTAGTATCGAGTTTGGAGCTGCTAAGGTATTTATATTTATATCTCCTATCATTAGTTCTATTTCGTTGTTGGTTGTTTGGCCTAGGTATATATCTAACTCTTCTAAGAATTTTTCTGTATTAGTTGACGGAGGTCGGTATATAGCATGTATCGTATATAGAACATTATTTGACATTATCTTCATCTTGGTTAGCTTAATTTCGCCTAAATTTTTGGTATTATATTTGACGGAGAGTTCGCTCTTAGTGTATATGACTATTCCGTCGTTTTGGTTCAAGTGTGATTCATTATAATAGTAATTGTATCCCTCAATCCAATAGTTTGACATGGTGTCAATCCTCCATGTTTCTGTTAGTATAATTACATCAGCGCTAATAGGTTTAATTTCTTCGAGAAAGATTACTAGTTCCTCGAAATTTCTATTTAGGCTTCTTATGTTCAAATGAATTATGTTAAGGTCGTTTCTTTGTTTTGTGATTTCTTTAATATATTGTTCAGTTTCGACTGATTGGTCGATTGGCGTAGGGTTGTCATCTGTTTCCAGTTCGCGCAAAAAATTAAATGTGTTTATCATGTGGGAAATAGACATTTCTCTGACTGCAGTAACAAGAAAAAGAAAGGAAAATAACAATCTGAAGACATTTAGGATATAATTCTCGAAAAGTCTCTTTTTGAGCTTACGGTATTCAATATATGTAGCAATGTTCATGAATGATTAGTTAGTTAATTAATATTTACATAGTTACTAAGGTTTTGTTGTTTATTGCCTTGTTTCCTGGGTCTCAGTTCACGTTGTGTCATCTCGGGGTTGTTAGCTGTTCTGGTAGGGTTATGTAGTTCTTCTATGCTTCCGATTTCTCTTCTTGTGTTGTTACCAGTGCAGATGAAAACTCTTCCCTCTGAGGTCCACACGTTTCTTTCACCGATGGTGTCCTTTGCCGATTTATATAGATTCATTTTTTTCTTTGTTAGGGATTCAGTTATTAGGAATCGTGACCCCTTTAAGTTTTTCTTGTTCTTCCATATAACATTCCTGGTTGAATAGGCAGTAAATTTCACTATGATTGGGCGCAGTTTCTTAGAGTTTTTATTTGTAGGTCCCAGTCTATGACATTTGTCTATCATATTTTGCTCAATGTTCAAATTGTTCAGTTTTAATTCCGTTTCGAGAAATTTCTTTACACTGTTGTACACGTCCTCGTCTTGTTCCTCTCTTATCCCGTGAAAAAGAAGGCAGTTTCTTCTAGAATATGTTTCTTGGTCGTCTATTTTTGTGTCCAGGTGGTTTATCGCAGTTTGTATTTGTCTCAGGCATGTTAACATGTATCTCTTGAATTCTTTGAATTCAGCGGATAAACTCTCCAGTGTTGGTTGTTTGTTTTCTATAGTTACGTTGTTTAGTGCATTTTCTAATTTCGTCTCGAATATTTTCATGCAGCTCGCGAAGTTATTTTGGAGCGCCTCGACGAACTCTTTTTTTGTGTCCATTGTAATTTTTTTCTAGTTTTTCTCTCTCGCACTAAACCGGTTCGTGTCACTTTGCGTTTGGTGGGTTTGACGATTTGTCAAAGATTTGCACAGTTTTACGTTAGTTTGTTATTTATGTAGTGTAATGATTGATCATATTTCACCTTCGTAACCAAAACGTGAGTTTATTTGTTCATTTGTATAAGTAATACCTTCGAATTTCGGGTTTATCGCTGCAGTCAGCACGCGTCACGTCTACTCGCTACGGAACATGGAACTCGACAAATTACATTCGATTTGTTTACAGATGCTCATCCGGCATCGAACTTGAAGTAATGGATGGGATAAGCGGAACCCATACCACAACAAAGGTAACCTCGTGTCAATTGGGCAGAGCAGCCCAGCTTCAGCAGACCACCCTGACTTGAGCTGAACGACCCTGTCAGTGAGTCATTCAGTCTCCAGAGTCGACGCAAGGACAAGCGGCCTTCCATCGAGCAGTCGACAGCATGCTGACGCGAATGACCGCTAGGATCACACGGCCATGTCGATCATCAAGCAGGGGTCCTACCTTCTTCAAATGGCGCACGAAACTTCCTGAAACTTCTCTTTACGAGAGAAATTCTAACAGCGAAGTCCACATTTGACTTTTCTACATTGTCAGTTTTCATACATTGACGATACTGTGCGGTGCTGTGACTCTTTCTCGTAACCGCAAATCCTATCGCCACCCGCCATCCGCCTCCAGCTCCATCAAAATGTGATAGAAAAACGACAGGTTAAGAAATTCAAAATTGAGCACTATTATAGCGCCTACAAATTATTCTTCGTGAAAGGATGCTATATGGGCTGCCCACCCAATATGAAGAAATGGCATCGAGAAACAATAATCAAAAGAGAGGTAATTTTCGAGGTAGGCAAAGAGGAAATTGTTATAACGGAAATCGACAAAACTTTTAAGTTTCAAGTAATTGCAATTATTCCAGAAAAAATCGCGGAAGTCGCGGAAATGCAGGTCAGCAGGTTGAACGGCGTTCTAGTAAAATAAAAATGGACGAGGATATTCAACTCCAAACAGAGGTAATTATGTGCATTTTGCAGAGGCAAACGTTACAGAAAGTCATTATGGTTCAAATCCAGAAACACAAGATAGCGCACTAAATCTTTTTTGTTTCGAGCACATAGCAATTAACGAAATATATACTTCTTATAGTAGCGAATTACC
This sequence comes from Amphistomus primonactus, assembly GCA_033557545.1. Lineage (NCBI taxonomy): Eukaryota > Metazoa > Arthropoda > Insecta > Coleoptera > Scarabaeidae > Amphistomus > Amphistomus primonactus. The sequence continues at coordinate 7,187 of JAWQRK010000025.1, forward strand.
TAAAGTGAATGTTAAAATAGATGGTAAAATTTAAATTTCTTGGTAGACACATGTGCTTCGTTGTGTGCTATAAAATTAGAATGTCTAGATCCATTGATGTAAAGGGCATTGGAGGACATTTTAATTCAGAAGAATTTGTTTTGTTAAAATTATTTTTTAATAATTCAACGTACAAAGAAAAATTGTTTGTTTTTAAAAATTTAGCATGTAAGCATGATGGCATAATGATTGGATTTAACTTCCTTCAGAATAGTATTATTAATTTTGAACACAATACTGTTTCATTCTAAAACCAACAAGTAAGAGTAAACTTAAGTTCCGATGTCAATAATATCATTACATCGTCTCCTACATGCGACAGCGTTCATTACTTATCGACAAACGCAATAGATAACTGTGTAGTTCTAGCACAAGATTATGTGAAAGTGTATTTATGGCAAATTCAGTAGCTAAACCATCAAATAGAAAAATACCTGTTAAAATATAAAATACTCGCGAAGGCAAAGTAGATATAAATAATTTCGTCCCTATCAAAGAACTTCTTAATGATTACAGTTCTGTAAGTTTTAATTCTAATAATGTCAGAGTAGAACGCGTTAAAGAGCTATTTACTCTATTAAATTTAAATGGGTTGAATAAAGAAGAGCAGGTTTCAATAGATAACATTTCTGCAAAATTTGCAGATGTGTTTCATTTAGCAAGAGACAAATTATCTGTTACAAATTTGTATAATCACAAAATTAGGTATCTCCAGTTTACACTAAACCATATCGTCTTCTATATGCTCAAAAAGAAGAAATAGAAAACACATTCAACAAATGTGCCGTGATAATATTATTGAAGAGTGTCAAAGCGAATGGTCATCTCCAATACTGTTGTACGACCCGCCGCCATAGAGAGACGAAGATGAACCTCACCCCTCAATTAACACGGTCGCAGCCCGTAGGATGGAAATCCCGCGAGAAGATCCTCTCTTCCTTGAGCGGCTAAGAAAGAGAGAGCGCCAGACAAAGATGGAAGGTCTGCCTTAAAATATGGGTTTCTTTTCCAAGGATTGCGTCCCTTTGAAAATGGACCCTTGTTCTAGTGCACCAGCCTGGAACGAAATGACCAACAGGAATAAGAGTTATAATATTTAAACAAACAAAAAAATGAAAAGAAAAAACTGACACGTTAACACAAAAATAACAATTTTATTAAACAAAACCATTAATACCGAAACTGAATAACTGCATAAACTAATAGTTGAGAAAATTAATGACGCGAAAAATTATCCAACAAAAAACCCAAGAATGATAAATGAAACTAAACAAAAATTGGTTAATGTGGGTCAACCTACGAAGCTACGAACTATTTCCTGACTTGGCGGATTGAATTACAACGCTGGCCTACGTGACAAGACGCGCAGAACAGAAATATATGTCACAACCCCACTTTCGCTAATTTACAATTTTCAACATAAGTAAACTTACAAAAATCTTTCATCTCATAAAATTACGAACTTATAAAATAAAAAAAAATAGGACCATAATTTACCTTGGGATGGTCGTTTTAGTACTATATCGGTGTTTGTACCTGGTACGTAATAGGGTCCGTGGAAGGTGCAACGTCAGCACATTATTGGGTGGCGCCTTTATCTACGTTTGAATACTTTTTGGGCCGACTTCTGCCTTCCTTTCTTGGTCTTTCGGTCTTCACTTGCTAAAATTGAACAGATATATTTCTACCTTTGTTCGTTCCTCCCTGATGGAAAGGGGTGCTCTCTGGCTGCTTTATAGCCCAACGTCCGGGTACCTCCCTCTAGTTTTTCGCCGTTCGGGATTTTCACGTTTAACGATACTACTTTATTACGATATCGCCAATCGACATATTTACTGGCGAATTAAAAACCTGCGTAAACTTCCAGGGTGTAATTGCGCCTTGAGCGTCTTCGAGCCACGTCTTGTTCTTCATGAGGTTGCACGCAGAGAGAAAGAGCTATTCTTTACGGTTTTTGGCGTAGCCTTTCAGCTAGACTGCGCACTCGTTAGTGCTCGTGTCTTTTCGGATAATTCGAACGTCCAGTTAGGTAGTCCAGTGTCTCCTAGATGGCGTCTAAGGTATCATTTCTGGTATTTCTATGCCAATTCATTCTTAGTCTTCCCTGCTTCGATGATCTATGGATATTCCTTCCGGACTACATTCCACTCTTGTTGTTGTACAATTAGTACCAAAGCGATCTTCCCAAAACAATATTTCTACCGCGAAAATGGGGGTTTTGAGGTTGCCTACCTAATATTTATATAAACCTAATAATATCGACGATGGGTTTTCGATTTATTACACTTTTGCAAGGCTAAGTCATAGGCATTTGTACGCATTTAATTAACATGATGTATTAAGCATTTGTCCGCCATTAAGATGATCCATCCAGTATTTGAGAAATAAAATGAATGGGACTATTGGAAACTTACCCAATAATGATTGCTTTTGAGAGTGTTACGTTCAGAAATTTACATCAAGCCTTATCTAGGCAGATCAATGGAAACAGTAAACTTTGGCTGGTTCTAATGCGGCATTCTTTTTCTCGGAAAACTTGTTTTGAAAAATGTTTTTGACAAAAGCTTTGACGATATAAGCTTTTATTTCGCAAATAGAACACGTATCACCAACTTGCTTGTAAAATTATCTTTTCAGCCTTGTGGTTATAGAACGAATATTGAATTATTTTAGATGGTCTTCTTCTAAAACTGCATTAGTTGCTCACAAATACACCCCATAAAAATACTACTTATCTATCTAAATCTTTTGAGACAGGATCCATCTTCTGTAATTAGAATATTGAAATGAATTTTCAATTAATATTCTCATAGCTAACAATTTAACAAGCAATACTGACTTGTTCAGAATGTTATGGTCTAGAATAGTTTAAATCGTCTTCTTGGTTTAGAAATTTACAATTATCAATAAATTATTTTATGACACATCTTTGAAATATGATCCATTATATACCAATATCAAAGTAACAATATATATCAGAGTAACAATATATATGCATCCTTCATATATAATACAAGTAATATAAAATTTATGAAAATTTAACACTAATATGACTTAGAAAGCGGATAAACAAATTTATAATATACTTTCTAATTATAAGGAATCAAAATCTATGTTAGAATAAAATGGCATATATATATATATATATAT
>JAWQRK010000026.1:0-10320 GCA_033557545.1 Amphistomus primonactus
CGCAATCGGTTAGTAGATGGCGTTGCCGGTAGTAGAAAATTTTTTTATTCAGTATGCTGATATCGGTTAGTAGAGGGCGCTGTTGTTTTATTTTGAGACGCTATACAGTATGATTCAAAAGTACCGATATAAGACCGCTATACAGTATGATTCAAAAGTAACGGTATAAGAAGTACAATAGAATTTAATTTATTAAATAAACCGCTATACAGTATGATTCAAAAGTAACGGTATAAGAAGTACAATAGAATTAAATTTATTAAATAAACCGCTAATATTTTGAGACGCCCGTAGAGAACGGAAATCGGGGTCGAAGCGGTCAGTAGAGGGCGCTCGCTTACGGTTTGACCGCAGGTTAAAAAGATTAAAAAAGTAATTCACTATATTTTAAGGTTATGTTGACCACGTGTTATAAACCACGCTGCTGTTTATTTTGAGGAGACGCTATACAGTATGATTCAAAAGTAACGGTATAAGAAATACAATAGAATTTATTAAATAAACCACACAGCTGTTTATTTGACACGCTATACAGTATGATTCAAAAGTAACGATATAAGAAGTATAATACCTACCGGTTTTTACTTACCGATCAATTCAGTACGCTATACAGGTAGATGAAAAAATAACGATACAAGAAGCATAATACAATTTATTAAATAAAAACAACAGCAAGTTATAATTATTTTCTAGTGTTCTAATTCGAGAACCACGATTTTGTTCAATAAAGTTACGGTATAAAACCCAAAATACATAACCATAGGTGTAAAGATTCGAAAATTACACAATAAAAATATGTTTACGATGACTAAAGGTCACAACGATCCACCTAGATCTATAGGAATTGCTGAATGCAGTTGAATGCGCTATTAACAATAACGCGACGTAAGGTTCCGATTACAAAATTGCCGCAAACGGTCGATGACCGACAGGTCGGTACAGCGTTGGTAATCTAACTCCGAGGTTATTTCGCAATGACATGTAGACCTAAAAATATATATTAAAACTAAAAATTATATACTAAGCGGTATACACTCACAGATGATTATTAATTACAGACAAAAAATGAGTAGTACAATAATATTAAAAAATACTTATTAAAAAATTATTTATTAATACGGACATACAACTTATTACAATATAGAAATAATATACAATGCGATTTATTGTACAGCAGTAAAGAAACAATAAGAATACAATGTTTTTTATTCTGTGGGCGCATCAGCATTATTCACGGGGATACTATAGTGTCCCCAAGCCAAGGTGTCTAACCCGTCAGCTGTAATAAATCTCTTTAAATCAAACGCTGATAGAGCTAATTTATTTTGTAATAGAGTGAAAATGTTATGATTTATTGACCGAAATAAAACTTGTTTAACGAATAAACAATCTCTCCGCAGCAAACAATTTTTATAATCTTCAAATTTGATGAAATGTTTAACCGATGACTTCTTTACACCCTTAGATTTTTTTGTAATACGGTAATCGCTAGTTCGGTTAACGTACATCTTAGCTCTCAGCCCGATAAATTCAACGAGAACTTTGGGTGCAGATTCATCTTTAAATAATCCTAAAACCCCTTTATTTTGCGGTGGAAGATTGAATATATTATTTACGCCGTAATTAGATGTGTCAAAATGTTCAATATTTCCCCTAACTTCGGCGTAAATATCGGTAGTACTAACAAGCACGGTAGCGCTATCTGTGTCCATATAGCAAAGGCGTATGTTTTCACCAAATTTCGGTTTTAAAACTTCATAATAGAATTGATACATCCATAATTTTGATAAGTCTAACACCGTAAAACCTACGTATATAGGCTTATCATAAATAACGGTTAGTCGCTCCATTTGAATGGCCGAAAAATTGTCGGTAAAAATCTTAATATTTTTAAAATTTAATTTGGCAATTAGGTTACGCGCCCCCAATCTCTTTCGCCCTTTAACACCAACGTCATCCCAACTAGTTACCAATTTTACGTCGACCCGCTTATCTACATTTTCCATGGTCTTTCCAAACACAGAATTATTCATTAATTTGAAAAAATCCCGTTCAAACTCGCTAGTTGCTTGTCGACGTAATTCGGTATTTAAATCAATATATTTCTGTAGCCAGGGTGACTGTTTAAATGTTAAAACTCGATTAATTTTCGTTAACACGAGTCCATGTGCCAATGCCTGTTTTAAATTTCGATAATGGATAACGTAGGCCCGCTTAGAGAACAGATTTGGTATTAACCGTACGCTATTTGGTGAATGTGAGCCCGGTGGATTTATATTTTCTGCCAGGAACGGTAAATCGCTGTGCAAGTCATGGAGCTCTTCAGGGTACTGTACATCTACATCGAAAATATACCCATCAACACCAAAATCCGGCAAATTAGCTATATTTAAATTTTGAATTTGCGCGTTAGTCAACCAGCGAAATCCGCTGTGAGGTAAAAATTGCGACATAGCATGTCCGTATAGGTTATTAGCGTCCCAGTACATTAAATATTTGGATGGTAAATTAGGATCAAAATCCGATCCCATATATTTATTGTTCGCCTTTGCGTGACGTAGTGAACACTGAGAGATGCCGCCGCGGATGCCCTTTTTAATAAAATGTACCATATCTATGTCAGTGAACAGCTCCAGTTTAATTTTAGTATACTTTAGCATCGCATCCCAAGACAAACCGGGTGCTGTATAATATTGCGCAGGATCTAATCCGTATGTATTGAAGCATACTCTTCTGAATTTTTCGAACACGTCTGATAATAATAGTACATCTGTTGTTAAATATAGAGTAGAATAATCTCTTAGATTTTTACAATTGAAAGTTTTCCAAACCTCGGTAGCATGCGCATATTGTTCATCAGTAATATCTTCGTTGGTCATTTTATTGAAAAAGGTGCTCTTAGATGGTAAACACACATCGTCTAATTTACCGATAGAGTCTATGTAATCGTATGGAAAGATTCCCTTTTTTCTCACTAGTTTAAACATATTTTCATCGGAAAACGTATTTTTCGTGTGCACGAAATCTAGATCTAATAGATTATTACTTAATGAGTCGAGAGATGAAGCCATAAACCGAAATGAATCCAAAAATCTCAATTTCATATAGACGTTTTCAGTATTATCTGAATGGTTTTGTACGCGGTCAACTAAAATATTTTTAGTGAAACTAATGTATTTTTCTTTATTGTTCGGTAAAACGTCTATACCATGAGCATCAATTTCGGCTAATTCTTTAACAAACAGATGACTATCATATCCGCTAAAATTATGAAAGAATACTGGGACGATATAGTTTAGTTTAAAATTTAGATTACAATTAGAGTGAGCTGCTCCGCGATATTTACCCGACAAGTGACAATGGTCACGTACTCTAATGTCGGTAAGCCCGAATGGGCGGGTACATATATGACAAATTGTAGACCCCTCGAATCCAGTTTGCTCTTCCGGTGTCAATTCAAGCATTGGTTTGACAATTTTGAAGTGATTATTATAAATTGTTTGAACATCTCGAATTAGACGGGTAACGAAAACTCGCGCACAATCTTCACCGGTATAAATTTCGAATTTACTTAAACTAGCATCGTAAGAGCAAACTATTTTATAGGCAAAACTATAAGGTGAATGTTTTTCGATTTTTTCTGTGAACGACCCAATGCTATCGGGCTCACAGTGTTCAATTTTTTCTAATATGGACTCGAAATCGGCGTAAATCGCGAAGGGGGCCATTTGGGTATTTTTATAATTATTGAATTCCAAAATATTTTCATGTACTAACTCACCAACAAAATTCGGTTGCTTCTTTAGCTGTTCGGTTGGCAGTATAGTTCGGATTTTATTACAATCCTGTGTTTGATGCTTTTCTAATTTGTCCAGTGTTCCGAAATTTTGAAGACAACCGTCACACAAGTGAATTGTACGTTTTTGATTAGATATTTGATTTGATAGTAATCGACTGAAATTTTTAATTAACACGTAATGAGCTTTATCATCCTCGTAAATATGAAGTAAATTCACGTGCGTTGGTTTTCTATTTTCAGTGTAATAAATTGGCCCTTCCACAGAATAATTACTACCCCCGGTATAACAAAGCTCGTAAACATTTATGCTTAAATTATTTAATTTTTCAATTTTATTCAGATCTCTCAAGTTTACGGGGAATGTTATACCGGTTAAATTTAAAATCTCGGAAAAATGGGGATAACTAGATACCCTATCAGCGCTATGATTTGCTGGATGTAAAGCTGCGGTTAGACACCAAGCTAGACATTTATCATCGGTGTTCTTAATATTAATGCAAGCTTGTTTATTGACGATTTTTTTCGGTAACGGGATGTATGACGACCCCGGAATCGGTTGGAATTTATTTACATTTAGCTCAAGATGCGAAATTGAAAAGAACGCCCACCCACTGTCTCGTTCTTGAAAATCCTCGCTTTGCCGTATAATATCTCCTACCATACTATCGTATATAGCTTCTAAATCGGTCGATGACGATACAGTTCTGAATTTCGTATTAAAATTTTTCTCGGAAAAAGTCGCAGCTTCTGTATCGTCACCGTCTACTGAATGGAATTTAACAAAATTCGCCATCAGTTCGATTTGTACCTTTACTGAAGCATCTACCGAAACATGATCACGAATTTGGTTACAGACCATTACACTCAATCTACGCAGATACGTAGGAATATCATCGTCCGGCTGGTTACCTGTGATCTTGTACGAGGCGACTCGATTCCGGTAACAGGACGCTAGCTGCTGGACGATCCCCCGCGACTCTTCGATCGGTTGACGGTGGCGCGATCGATGGTGTCCATTAAGCGCCACCAAGCTGTCGAATGTCTCACCGCATTTATCGCAGAGAACGTCTTCAGCGAATTCGGCTCTCCGCTTGTTGCTACCACGGCTGGTCGTCGGTGGCGAAGAACCAGAGGCGATTGGCTCTGGAGCGGTGACACGCGTACTACTTCGATCATATGAACACTGATGAATAGATTTCATGTGACGGTGAAGGCTATCTTTTCTGGTGAACGTTTTTTCGCACAGATTACACGAGAACATTGCTACGATTGAACTCTAGCAAACAAGTGATTCAAAACCCCGCACAGCGTTTCATTTATATGGCGGTTCAGGCGAAAATTGACCTAGATCTATAGGAATTGCGGAATGCAGTTGAATGCGCTATTAACAATAACGCGACGTAAGGTTCCGATTACAAAATTGCCGCAAACGGTCGATGACCGACAGGTCGGTACAGCGTCGGTAATCTAACTCCGAGGTTATTTCGCAATGACATGTAGAGCTAATAATATATATTAAACTAAAAATTATATACTAAGCGGTATGAAAAGTTGTTCTATTATCCCTAAATCTATGCGGTCCGACGACACCACCTGCACCTTATATACAGGGTGTTTCGTAAACAGGCGGCAAAAATTCACCCGGTAAATATGTTGTAACTGGTAAATGTCATTAACCAATACACAAAAGATAAGTAAATGTGTTAGCAGCCGATCTTTTGCCTAATTTATTTTTGTGTAATATATATTATTAGAAATTACACAAGTAAATCGCTCGTGTTTATTTTTTTGCATTTTATCAAATAAAAGCAAATTTATTAATTAAAAAATGTCATTAAGAATTATCGTTGTATTAGCATTGAAGAAATGTGGTGAAAACAACTAATTTTATGTTTAAATATCACAATAATTCCTACAGATATACATGATGTCCGAAAATAATGCGCACATACTGCAACAGCGCACTGTACAAGTGATATTAGGGGGGAGTACTTCATACACATATTTTGTATTTAGGGCTCCCTTACAGAGGTAGAAGCAATTAAAGAGTTGGTCAAAAATACAGTTATTGCGGTTATTCTTGAGAACTACGTTGCCTACAGTTTTCATGAAAGAACTTTATTATCAGTCCGTTTTCTTGCGAACAAAGACTTCAGTCGTATAGCCCAGATGATTTAGGAACTTTTTTGATTCTTTTTATTTTTTGTCGACATAACAAATTTGGAAATTAACGCTAATATAAATAAATACCAGTATTTAAAGTTTACCCCAGTTGAGTCTGGAGTAATATTAGTGTTGAGAATATTATTTGGCAAACTACATGCCAATAAATAATCTTCTTAGTGTAACTATAAACAATACTTAAAACAATTTTCGTGAAATTGGGTGTTCATATTGATATGAACTTGAAGTTTAGTTCTAATGTGACAAAGTCATTGCAGAAATGTCATTTTTCTACACTGAATTTTTATACACAAATCAGAACAAATTTTAATTTTTGTGACTGTGTGTACTACGCTTGTATAGATGGCACCAAGAAAGAATTTGAAGACTTTAAAATTGCTGCTTATGATTCCTTCGATGGACATATTAGTTGGATATGTCAAAGTGTCGTTATCTATGTGGCTTGTTTTTACCATAAAATATTAAAATATTACTGCACAACAGGAATAAGTTTATCAAAATTAAGTAAGGAAAAATATACCTTGAGATGGATTCGAACAATCAACCTATCCCACTCATGCGGACTGCTCTCCCAACTGAGCTATCGAGGCCCCTTCCATTGTCGGTATATTTTATCCTTTTATGTCTAACGTCTAAACCGATGCTTAGGAATAAGTTTAGTTTATCGAAAAGCAAACCATGTTAACTGATTTCAGTGACAAAGTGGGACAGTGGTAAGTTTGAACTCTTTTCTTTACTAAAATTATAGATAATTCTTGTAAACATGACCGTGTTGTTTGTTTGTCCCCGCGGACAAAGGGGACGAGGTTTGTCCCCTGTCCCGAGAGTATACCCCAAAGGTATTCAAATAATGTTACTACAATTTTCTTAATCCAGCCATAAGATTAAGAAATTATCTCTACCTTTAAAAGTCATTATATACCAGAAAAGCCTTATAATGGATTACATGGAAAAGTGGAATCTATTGAAGTGCTGGGTCTTTTGAATATCTTCCAGGAACACAGTTTGGAAATCCCTGCTTTAATGAATTCTCAAATTTTGCGGATATGGTGGAACAACAACTTTATTCTTTACTATATCTGACACATTATTTACAAAAAATAATTATAAATAAATAAATTCAGTCATGGGATCACATGAAAAACTACTACTAACAATAAAGCAATCCAGCCCAAAGATGCGGTGGCGTTGCCACCACTAATACCACCGAAAATTTTAGTTACTCCTAAAAGAAAACATCCATACACTCTTTGCTATTAAATTAAATAGGCAATCTTACTTTTCTCATTTGGATCTCGCATACCACACTGTTTGTAGGAAATTTTTACTTTTCGCTTCGTGTTGATGTATCCAGGGACATACAGGGTGGGGGATTCTAGCTTTCCGATTGAGATTAGCCTGCTGAAGTCCTGTTCTAGTTGGCCTGCGATTGGTCCTTTAAAGTGCATCAGGAACTGCACGCACGCGTTGTTGTGTAGAGCCTTGACTTTTCTTGAGTCTACTGTCAACATCCACTCTGGGATGCCCATCACTTCTCTTACATCATCGATGAATTGCGCTCTATCAAATGTTTGTTTATTAAATGGATTGTTATACCCCTAATGAGTTAATTGACTTACAAAACAAATCTTGGAGGTCTTTCAATATTGGCATACTTGATAATATCGTAATCCGGTTCTATATTGGCACAGGCGTATCTCAGCGAATTTTTGTTTGGACTCATTATCACGATCGATCTTCCCAAAGTGTTCACGGGTCCTTCCAATGGTAAATTCGGGTCTACAAGAACTTTGCGTTCCAACCCGATATCTATGGTTCCTAGTCTCGCAGATAAGTCCCCCACATAGCATCTTAGGGGATTGTCTGGTCCACACTCTTGGTGATAGAGTTCAGACTGAAAATTATCATTTAAGATTAGATGGCATTTAAATATGGGGTGCTATACGTTTAATGGATCTGCTAGTTGAGTATAATACGGATTCCAGACGTAGCCTCCTGCTACGCATCGTGTGGCTTGTGTCTTAACAGCTGCATCTACGCCAACTGGATTTACGTATACTGCGAAATCGTGATTTCTGGTCTAAAATGGTCAAAGGAAAATCTTATTTAATAGATATAATATAAAAATAAATTATAAGAGGAGACTTCTACATGGAGTTATGTGAGACTTCCAAGCCTGATCCCTTATCTGAGAGTGTTGTATAGTAAATTTAGGCCTGTAATTTAAATTTTTTATGACACCAATATTTAATGAGTCCAGGTCAATTATAAAAACGTTATTTTGTTTGTAAGTGATGCATCTCCTTATACAGGAGAAAAATGCAAATGTCCCCTAATAAATGAATATATCATAAACAATGTATTCCCCACTAAAATTCAATAGTTTCAAGAGTTCTATGTGGTGTTAGTAGTTATTTTAGTGCATCACATCTGAGGGATGGATTTGGCGTTTTGGTAAAAAAACTTTACAATTTTTAAAGATAATAGTGGCAATGCCCAGCACTTGAATGTAGACTTTCACAACCCTCATTCAAACCACAGACATTTAACCAACCTTTACTTTAGTACTTGCTGGTAAAAAAAAATCCAGATGTAAGAATTATTATTATTACTTTATATGTGTGTTTCCTAGAAAAAGAAAGAATGGTTTGACACTGAATGTGAGGTGATAATAGAGGAGAAGAGGAAAGCAAGGCTCAGGTATCTAAAATCTGGAAGTAAAGAAGACCACAGAACATACCAAGAAATTAGGAAAAGTAGTACAAAGCTGATAAAGCTCAAGAAGAAGAGATGGACAGAGGAATGAATGGAGGAAAAGAAAACAAGAACAAAGCATAGATATGCAGAAAAATAAAGAAGTAAAACAGAGTAAATGGCAAAAATAGAAAAGCACGAGTGGATGAATCACTTTAAACACCTATTAATCCAAGCAGAACTGGGGGTAGCAGAATCTGATAAGCCCCTGGGAGTAAACCAGGAAGAAGGGCCAGAACAGATCGAATTCACAAAAGAGGAATTTGACGAAGTGATAACTTGCCTTAAACAAGGTGAAGCAGGAGGAGAAGACAACATAGTAAACGACTTGATTAAGTACGGATATGGAAAGAGAATGTTTAAAATAAATACCCAAAACATCTTATTAACAAAATATTTCATGGATTTTCTTTAAAACAAGATCCATTATACACACATGTCTAAAATCAACAAAATTAAAATAATAGCACAGGAATAATATATAATGACAGTAACATCAAATTCAAAAGAACTTTAAATAAATTCAATTTAAAGACAACATATAAAGCAGAAAAACAAATATACAAGACACTAACTAACTATAATGACCCATTACTAGACAAAAACGGAGTACATGAAATATCATGTAAAAACTGAGAAACCGGTCCCTTACAATTAAAAAGATTTAAACAAGGTTAAAGAAGTTTTCATTCAACTAACATTAATCATATATCAAGATGAACATACCTCTACTAAACAATTAATGCTTACACAGCTAGAACATAGTTTACTCTGTTGCATACATACCACAAAGATACTAAAGATCCAAAAGGCCTTAATATATATATTTCTAGTCTGAATGAAAATTGGAGATGACTTTTAAAAACTTGCTTCATTTGTGAATATTTGCAACTTTCAGAATGTTGTTTTCTTTTTTTTTGATGATTTAAATACTGCATTTTTATTGAAGATATCCAAATTAAAAATCAATTTATGGTAAAATATTTTCTGTAGATGATGCGTATTTAAAAATACGAAATTGGATGTGTTAAATTGTTTTAAATATAGAAAAATTTTACATTATCAACCAATTGAAAAATTTGATTAGGTTCATCACTAATAATACCGGCAACTGGTATTCTGGAGAAAAATGACAAGTATTACTTAAATTTATCGTTTAAATCAGCCTATTCAATTTTTAATTCAACTTTTGTGACATCCCCAGTATGTCAAATATTTAACAGATATTTAACATCCAAAAGGCCTTAGAATCAACAAAACATGATAAACTTTTGTTAGTAATTTGTAGAGCTACTCTCAACAGTTATAATTAGGGGACATGTACAAGAATGGTTCAGACGTTTCTTTTATCTAATAAAGCAGAATTTTAAAGTGAGCAATGTTGAAAGCCAAAGAAATACAGTCACAGCTGTATACTGCAGGATTTTCTACTATCGTCCACTGTTTCATGTAAATAAATGAAATAAATGTTATCTAATATTATTAAATGAGCTAATCTTGTTTCTATATATATATATAAATTGTACATGAAATTTTAAAGAAATTGAAGAAAGCGGATGGCTGAAATAGCGTCCGGTCGATGC
>JAWQRK010000027.1:0-10307 GCA_033557545.1 Amphistomus primonactus
ATATGTTACAGAGGAAAACAAAATTAGTATGAAGTAAAAACATACTGCAACAGCGGAGATAATTTCCTAACTTTTTCAGAATAAAAAAATTAAGTATGAACAAAAAATCAGTCAACAACCGTTGTGAAGCACGGGAAACACAGCAAATTTATACTTCAAAAGAAGCTTACCTGTGGGAATGCCTATATCCGGTTTATTAGCTGACTTATACCTTGATCACATAGAAACAAAATGCATATGAAATAAGAAAAACCTATTACACGATACACGTTACGTAGATGGCATATCTTGCCTTTGAGAAGGTAACAACCAGGCGCTAAATAATGTCAAAAATTATAACAATAATATACATCAAAATCTGAATTTTACAATAGAAGTAGAAAAAGACAATAAGCTAGATTTTTTGGATTTAACTATTAATAAAGAACTTTATTTCGCTTTGACATTTTTAGAAAACCGTGCTCAAAAACGCTAATCATCCCATTTGCATCTCATCATCCCCTAAATCATAAACTGGCCATGTTCAAATATTTCGAGTACCCTCTAAACCTAAACACCCAAGCCAAAAAGGAAGAATTAAAGTTTATTTATCACTTAGCCAATATAAATAAATTTCCCATCATAACATCTTATTAACAAAACGTTTTACAATGTATCATTAAAATAAGATCCTTTATTTATAAAACCACCTATCCAAAATAACAATAAACACGTATGCTTCATTTATATTCAACTCAAGTAACATAAAATTTAAAAGAAAAATAAAGTTTCAACATCATTTCCCCCTACAAATCAGAAAATCAAATATATAAAATACTGTCTAATTTCAAAAATCCGACACCTACAATTGAAAAAACAGGAATATATTTAGTACCTTGTCATAATTGTGAAAATGTACGCGTCGGACAGACAGGTAGAAGATTGGAAGTGAGACTAAAAGAACATAAATGTCAACCTAATTCTTATATAAACATTCAGTTCATAAAATCAACTATACAAATGTAACACTTTTGCATCAATGTTGTAAGAGTAGGGAAATGAATTTGTTAGAGCAATTAAAAATATCTAAACACAGTTAAATCTTGCTCAATGAACAAATTGAATTTTTCGTTTAAACCCCTACATTCTTACTTAAAACACAAATCCATTTCCTGTACATAATATTTATACATGTGACCTTGAACGCATTACATTGCTTTATTTATACGCTTTATCGCCGTCATTGTTCAGGGGTCTCAGTTCGTGTACGATTGTCAACTAGTCCGTACATTTTAAATTGTTAATCTGTGCTTCTCGTCGATTAATTGTTCGTTTTTGCATACTGTTCTCGTAAGTTTTCTAACATGTATCATACACAATCTATTTATAATTTGTTATAGAGTGACTAAATGTTATATCTCGACGTTAAAACGATTCGTTTCGTATTTGGTCAATATCTGACACCGTAAGTTAATTTTTTAATACGAAAGGGTTTTTAGTTATTGTAATTTACACATAGGTTGGCTGATGATGAATTTTTAACAAATTCGAAACCGGTTCCATATTGGTAAAATATAATGTTAACAAGAAAAATAGAAGTATTATTATTTAAATTTTATTACTTGATAACTAAATTCTTGTAAGATGGGATACCTTTACAAATTAAATACAATTGTATTACTTTATTATAATGTAATGAGTGTTGCCAGTAAATCGTATTATTATTATATTCTTTCGACGTGAGACAACTACCTTGTCGTCTGTGACGTGTCCGTGGGGGACCAAGATCACTCTCCCAAGCGTATGAAGATAAGGTGGCCTACGTGGTGCATTGTTGAAACGTAAGTCAGATCCGTCATTGTGAACACAATGATGGGTTCAGTCTTAACTCACCATGGTTTTAATGCAGGCTTCCTACAGGTGGGTTGGCCACTAATAGTATGCCCGTCATCCGGCATCGTTTTTAAATGTCCCGAATTAAGGTCGATTTATACATATCCGGGACGTGTTCCGTACGTGTCCCCGACGGAACGGGAAAAAAATTGAAACATGGTTGTTCATATGGAAACATTTATACACCACCGTGCAGTGTCGGGGGCCCGTCCGAGACACTGAACCGATCCCGTTCTCAACGATATTTTGGCTACGTGCACGTACGTGACACGCTCGGTCTCTGATTTGTACAAACACATTTGTGTCTCTGTCTAGTACAAGACATACAGTTGTATTAAAATCAGTTGAAGTTTTGAGTTGTGTGTGCTAATATGGAGGACGAAAAGTTAATAGAGGCTGTTCGTAAACAGCCCGTTCTTTACGATTTGTCCAACATTAAATACTTAGATTCGAAATTTAAAACGAGAATTTGGAAGCAGATAGGAGAAGAAATACATCAACCAGGTGAGTCAAAACATATTTAATTCTGTAAACTACGTACATTTATTCCATAAGTTTATTCCATAAATTTATTCCATATCTTTTAACTGGCTTTGTGGCAACAAAAAAAAGTTTTTGAATGTTTCTCTAACACTAAAAGCTTGCTGCGCTGCATTTCCACCGTGCAATGTGAAATTTTCAAATGCAGAATTTACTGTTGAAGATGTTTTTTCATTGGGTTGCATCATAAAACCGTCATACTTTTTTATAAAATTATGCAGCACACATGTTGCTAATACTATATAATCAACGTTTTCCGGCTTTGCTTGTAGTCTTCTATTATAAATTCGAAATTTGTGTGATAATATTCCAAAAGTATTTTCCACTATCCTTCGGGCTAGGGATAGACGATAGTTAAAATTTCGGTTTGCATCGTTTTCCATCTGACTACCTGGAAATGGTCTCATCAAATACTTCTTCAGAGGAAATGCTTCGTCACCAATAATAACACAAGGAGCTAACTGTGTTGTCCCGGGAAGCATTTGGTCTGGTGGTAAATTCAAAGAGGCATTAGCTAGAGCCTTTCCCATTTCAGAGTGCTTGAAAATTCCTCCATCGCTGTTTTTACCGTAGGAACCGACATCAACGATGATGAAATTATAATCAGCATCTACCCAGGCCAAAAGTACCACGGAGAACGTTTTTTTGTAATTAAAATAATTTGAGCCGCTGTTTGGTGGCGCTTGAATTGTTATGTGCTTTCCATCTAATGCTCCTAGGCAATTAGGAAATTTGTAACGATTCCAAAATGCCGAACAAATTTGTTGCCACTTCTCAGTTGTCGGAATTGGCATAACTTCTTCCATTAATTGATGTACAATTACCCTACAGGTTTCATGTACAATTTTAAATACTGTTGCATGACCTAAACGATAACTGAATGAAATACTTCTTATAGAATTTCCGGTAGCTAGATATCTGCAATAAAAAGAAAAATTAACATGCGTAATTATGTGCTAAAACTGGGATATAAAAACGCTAAATAGTATTGATTTAGATTTAGAAACTTAGCTGAAGTTTTTTTTCAGGTACTCTATGCAAAAGCAGATGGACAAATATACGAGACCAGTATAGAAAATGTTTGGCTAAGAATACAACAAAGAGTGGGCAAGCAACGGAAAAAATAAAAAAATACAAATACGAAGACTGCTTGAATTTTCTGGTTCCTTATTTTGCTGAAAGAGAAACCAAAACAAATATGACTTCTTCAGTTCGCGAAGAACCGCCTTTAGAATCAGGAATAGCTAATGATATTGAGAATAGTCAATGTGAGGCATCTAGCACAATCAGACCCGAAGTCCAAACGGAACATCAACAACCTTGCCTGAATAAAATTCGATCGCAGCCAGTAAAAAAGAAATTACATCAAGAACCAGCATCAGCAACATTAATGAAATATATAATGGAAAAACATGAAAAACATGAAAAACAAAAAAAATCTGACCCACATCCAATTGACGCGTTTTTGTCGGGATTATCCGCTACTCTAAAATCCTTTTCTCCTTATTATCAGCATTTAGCAAAAGGAAGATTATTTACTGTTGTCCACGAATTAGAACTGGAACATCTTCAATGTGCCAGCAGCAAAACAGATTCCCGAACTGTGACACCTACCTGTTCTGCATCCACGCCTTCTCCATTTGCAGAAGGACCATCACTATGCAATCTGACATATCCACAGCAATCAGATGTACACTTAACAGAGTTGCATACACAGTCAACATCTGAGTCAACGTGTGTAAACGCCGGAAATTATTTCCATAACTTTGAATGAATGTACATATTTTCAGTATATACATATATAAATATAAAATATATAATAAAACTTTCTAAAAATATATCACTTTTTATTAACTTACCTCAAACATATAGCTAAGCGTTCTCGCGGCGAAACGGCGATTTTACAAAATGTGTATTGTTTATTTAGAAGATGATACACTTTATCCAGCAGCGTATTGTAACAATGCTTAGACATTCTAAAATATGCATGAAATTTTAATTCATCATCAACTAATTCTCTATAAATTTTGAATTCTCCCTCTGTTTGTCTTTTTCGCCACATAGGATGAACACTCCATCTTCTTTTTCTTCTTTGTGTTTCTTCCGCAGCTTCTTCGTCAAGTAATAATGCCAATAGAGCTAAATCTTCTATAGACGACATGTTCATTTTGATATCTGCAGTCATACTGATCATTGACCCTGCCAAGCCACTGTAACAGCCCGGTAGTGTATGAACAATCAGCTAAAAACGCTCGCTCCCGGCACTGGCACGGACCGGTCACGTCCCGTGTATGTATAAATCGACCTTTAATGACGAAGTTTTTATCGTCCGGCGTTTTTCGACCATGCCCGCGTGTATTACATGGTTTTTATTTATACAAATATTTATTATTTTAATTGCATGTATTTTATTTTGGAGAGGTCGAGGGGATGTTTCGTCAAAAAAAAAAGTACACAATCTTTACACAAAACCAAATAAAAATCAAAACATATATAATAAATAAAATTAGGAAAATAAAAATAATTAAAGAATCGGCAAAAATGTTATAAAAATATATAAAATTTGGTCTTAATAAAAATCTGGACATCCCGGTAACCTTCCGCAAATGAACTGTTCACGAATTACCGAGCATAGGAAGAGGTAATAAGGAGGCGTGGTCGGTTACCTCGACTGCCAACAAAGGACGGCATCCATTCGTAAATGCTTTGCAGACTAACCGTAAAGATAATGTGAAATCGGATTGTACGTTTTTCGATCATGTAAACCTGGTCGATTTGATCGTTTACTTAAATTCTTACAGTTATCCATTCGAAGCCATGACTACACCGGCCTCTATAAAATGTATAGCAACCTTCAAGCGTATATGACGGAATAAACTCGTCGGCAACCGCTCTTATGCTATAAAATTTAAAAGTAAAACTGTATTCGCCGTTGGCACTACGAAGAATATCGACGAAGAAGCCAACGCCATATCTTCAACGTGCGAGGTCGCATAGAATTATACAGCAACAGAGATTTTTCGAACAACACAAAAGCATACTGTATTTTAATCATACCCATAGTTACGAGCCGCAGGTGTCTTTCCCTGAAAGACTTGTGACGCTAAGCTAAGTCAGCACATTCCTGAGAAATGGTAGCGAAATGAGAAGAATAGCAGTCTTAAGGTGGAATCACACGTCGCTACTTTTGCTGCGACACTTTTTGGGTATCAGCTGTAAAAGCTGCAGACGTGACCACACGCTGATGCAAAGGAGCGTACTACACGCTGTTTTGCGTACTGCGCTACCACAAATGTTGCAGTTACAAGAACACGGCATCCGAACCGTTCTTGAGTGCTGGAAGTAGACGTTTAAGGCATTTTCATATTGACGTAGCATATTGTTGTTTCAGTTTGTGCTGCACAGTTTTTAAAGTCTAATTACCAATTATGACGACGATGATGACGAATATTTGTTCTCGAGTCCAGTTGAATTTGCACGACTCCATTTCTGTAAATTGTTTTATCATATAAACACATCAACAAATCAATTACATAAATCAATGTCACTTTAAGTACAGTTTTTGTTTGCAGTTGATTTATGGTTTTGCTCACTTCCCAGAACTGCATAGTCTTGGAAGTCATAAAAATCCATAAAGGTATTCTGTTCATTTGAGTGATAGTGTGCAGGTTGTTGGTAAGAAAATGTTTGCCAATAGAAGAATCAGAACAAATAGGCGATGAAGAAAGTTCCCATGAAGTAGATAAAGTCGAAGAAAACAGCAGCTGTGAAACAGAAACAAGAAATCGACGACGTGACAAACGCGGACAACATTGATGATACAAGGAATAAAAATAGAAATGAACCAGTTTGTAGAGGAAGGGGTGAAACGCTATGGCAAGCAATGACACCTTCTACAAACGAGTCAGAATTCAAAGGTCAGGTCACCGGTGATACAAAGTCGCGACACAGTCGCCATCGCATCTGGCGTTTCTAGTTCTACGTTCGGGCATCTCATTCCATCGGCGATTGTCATAAAAAACAGATCTGCTTGCGGACGAATTATAAGAAAAATGACGGTATATACCAGTGCAAAATAATTACAAGTTAAACAGTTTTATGAAGGCCGGTCTGCAAATAAGTGCGCAAATTCATTTGCACAAACTTTTGAAGATAAGCCCATTCTCGTTATACAGACAATTTTCAACATTGTGAACAATTTTGAAAACAGTTCCAAATGCCCACGTAAGGGAAGTCTCAGCTGAAAAAGTCGCCGCATTTGTAATTTTCTTTTTGTAATGTTTTACTTAACGTTCGAATAGGTTTTTAAGAATTTATTTTATAATACTTTTTTATTTTCCTTTTATAAGAATATATGTTTTCTTTGCGCAATCAACGATTAATATACGAACAAATTTAAAAAAACAATAGTTTTAGTACGTACGCCCTTGAATTATTTTTCGTAAGGCGACCGATTGTCTAGCGACCGTCTGTTTTGTTCGGTCTCGACTAAGTGGCGACAGTCTGATCTGAATGTGTACACATTAGCCACATTAACACCAGTTCGCCGGCTCCTCTCTAGAGCCGGGGCTGCTAATCTCCACAACTAAAAGAAATTCCCTGTATATATTATATATATTTATATTAATAATTTGTCAATAACTTCTTATGCAGGGGTGGGCAAATATATGGAAACGCCTTAATGTAGACTTTATTATGAATCAAACAAAAAAAGGTTTATGAGATAGACGCATAACTTACGTGTTATGCGCGTGTTAGCGTCGTGTGAATGAACTGCTGACATGTACATCGAAACAATTGCCATTTCATTGGCCATTTCATTGGTTTCGATGAACAGGTCAGCGACAAAAGAGAAGAAGTAGAACACCCGTCGAGCTAACACGTCGATAGTTTAAGTAGAAGTAAGAAGAGGCAATAAAGCCATGTCTTTACTAGTTGAGAGTTTTCATACCATCACATGATATCTATCACAAGATATCACATGGAGATCCTGCGTACGAACCAGAAATTCAATTGAAGAAATCCGAGTAGAAAACCAAAAATGGCTTACAATCAGTTGAAGGAAGAAACAAACGTTGTTACTAAGCGGGTAATAGCGCTGGTACCACATCGAACATAGGGATGTCTCAGAGGCTTTGAGATGTGGGAGGTCTAGGCCTTATCGTTATATTCGTTGTAACCCTTTAAATAAATTAAATCGTAAATCAGTTCAATTTCAATGGGCCAACCATTGCCAACAATCTTTTGAAACACTTCAAAAAGCTTTAGCAAATCTACCTCTGTTGCAATATCCTGATTTCTCAGACGGTAATGAACTTATGCCTCTGGATTTGCCATTAGCGGGGTTTTGTCAAACTCAGATAATAAACCAATCGCGTATGCAAGTAGAGCCTTAAATCAAGCAGAAACAAACTATGCAACAATTGAGAAAGATCTTTTAGCATTGACTGGTCCGTGAAACCTTTTAGACCATATTTGTATGGGCGAAAATTTCAAATATTCACAGATTAGTATGTTTGTTCGGTATGAATAATCCACCATCCAGATTAACGAAGTTTCGATTGATTCTACAGTTAGATTTTACAGTAAATTATGTTGAAGGTAAAGAAAATTGAGCAGCTGATGCATTTTCGAGAATTAATTTAGATTCAAAATATCTAAAAGACATGAGCGTTTTTAGATAATGATAATGAAGAAAGGACTGGCCATCCTGGAATTGTTGAATTATTCAAACGTCCAATCGACTCGGTAGAATTAACGGAAATTAATAATGACAGCGTACATAATTTAAATGATGCAGAATTTGTTAAATCGGGTAATATATTTTATGAGAAAAGGTCACAAATAAGTTATCGATCAACTGATACCCTAGACGCAGAGCTGAAATGCTTGCAGAATATTTGTAGTAAATATGGAATTCCACAATTATGTATTTCCAAATGTAAAGAAAATGAAAAGTTTATAGGCCAAATGTTAAAAGAGCCTCGAATGTTCAGAGACTTAAATATAAAAATTTATGTCATTAATAAATCGACATATATCGAATGTAAACAAACCCGACAGTTAATTTTAAATGATTTGCATATTTTCAATACGTGAGATCATGCAGGAATAAATCGTATGTACGCTAACATAAAATAGTATTATTTTTGGGAAAAATTACGAGCTGCTATCACAAAATTGGTATGAAAAAATTTGATGATTGTCAACGACAAAAATATTCAAGACCTCATACTGAGTTGTCAATCACCACTACTGCTACAACAGCATATCAGAATTTTTTTATGATTTAGTAGGTCCTATAACGCAAGACAATGATGACAATTGATATGTTGTAATTATTCAATGCGAATTAAAAAATTTGTAGTTGGATTTCGAATTAAGAACACAGAAGCCGAAACTGTAGCAAGATCTTGGCAAGATTTTATTAACAACTTTATTTTAACATTTGGAATCCCACAAGAGATTGTTACAGATCAAGGTATCTACTGAGTTTTTAGCGAAGGTATTCAAAGAAACTTCAACTTTTTTAGGAATAAAACAATTAAATTTAACCGGGTATCACCATCAAACATTAGGATCTTTAGAAAACACACAAAAATTAAGGATCATATTTCATAATTCAGACTTCTAAATTTCCATACACTTGCAGTTCATGGGTACCATTTTGATGCGTTTCATTTAATAATACACAGAAACAAAATATACTCCATATGAACTATGAATGTTTTTGGAAAAACATGTAAGTTGCCAAGCAATATAATTCAAAACAATGACCCAATATGCAACTTTGAAAATTATTGCAATGAATTAAAATTCAGATTGAAAACTGCTTGGAAAGACACAAGAAATAATTTACTTAAATCTAAAACTGTTACATATAAGTTTAACAATAGAGTTTTGTTAAAGAATGAAATTACGAATACACAACCTATATTTAAGGGAACGGTTAGAGCGATTAAAAAATGCGCACCAAACGTAAGTTTAAAAATATGTAATACATTAGTTCAAAAAAATCGTGTAACGAGATACCATCAGTATCTAATAATTTGAAATTAGCATAAGTTATAGCCGTAAGTAATTCAATTAGAGTTTAAGAATAATAGACTGTAAAACATACGTCAGAAAATTTAACTTTAGAGGTAGTTCAGAAACAACTCTGCAGCCATGTATATCAAATTTTCTAACAAAAAAGCAGCAGCAGATGTCGCACTAAAGATTGTAATTATATAACTGTACAACATATACCTATATAGTACTAAAATACTATCCATTGGTTTTTATTTGTGTCTTAGCTTTCAGCCGGTCCGCGATATCTTTATCCTATTTTCACCGGTCCCCAGGTGAAAAAGGTTGAAGAACACTGTTCTACGAGGTCTACAAGAAGATACATGCTTGGCATACGTGGACGACCTCGTTATCTACTCTACAACATTAGACGAACACTTGATAAAATTAACAAAAGTACTCGAAAGATTAGAGTAAACATATTTTAAAATCAAGCTGAAAAATGTGACTTCTTGCAGAAAGAGTTAAAATAACCCGGCCACGTTATCACCGATCAAGGTGTTAAGACAAACCCGGGCAAAATAACGGCAGTACAAAGACGCGCACCGAAATAAAATCTTTCCTCGGACTCTTAGGATACTGCCGGAAGGAAGTTCATAAAAAACTTGGCGAAAATTACCAAACCGTTTACTAAGTTCATAACATGCGCTTCACGCCTTCAAGTAACTTTTTAAAACTTTACCATTCAATTTAATTTTATAGAATATATAACCACATGTAATTTATACAACTAGTATTTGAGCCAGCAGATCTTTAAGCCAGCAGATCTT
This sequence comes from Amphistomus primonactus, assembly GCA_033557545.1. Taxonomy (NCBI): domain Eukaryota; kingdom Metazoa; phylum Arthropoda; class Insecta; order Coleoptera; family Scarabaeidae; genus Amphistomus; species Amphistomus primonactus. The sequence goes on from JAWQRK010000027.1 coordinate 10,251, forward strand.
TGAAGGCCAACAGATCTTTGAAGGCCAACAGATCTTTGAAGGCCAACAGATCTTTGA